>JARYGA010027114.1:0-42588 GCA_030545235.1 Helianthus tuberosus
AGGGTTAACACATAGACTTTCCGGAAGCTAAAATACGCACTAAAAAGCACCCGAAACGCACTTTAAGTGCATAATTTCACAGAATTCAGCTATAATCAGCTTTATAACCTCAAAATATTATGCAGAATTCATGTTTTATCATCCAGAATACTTTCCTAAGTGTCGGGAATTGAAAGTATCACAAAAGGATACTTAAAGGACACTAAACGGTGCAAATTAGCACTTTAACGAACCGGTAACTAACCGAACAACCGGACATTACCCGGAACACCAAAATATTGCTAGAAGCATTGTTTAATTATTTCTTAGCTAGTTATGGTCCCCGAACACCATAACACCCGTTATAACATAATAACACACTAAATCCTTGAACCTTACACTTGAAAGCTTACTTAATTATGTAATTAGGGAATGAAAATTACACTTTGCCCCCCCCCCCCCCCTACACCATGTGGACGGTCACATGGAGGGTGACCCCACCAAAATCTTGATAAATCCTACAAAATCCTTATTAATCTTCCTTGGATTTGTTGGAAGATTTGTGTTGTACTTGAAAGACATAATACCCATAGGATAAACATTATATATGATTATAAAAGATCACCATTCTCATCTCCTAACTTCACACCATCAACCTCCCCTTCTCCTCCCTTGTTCTCGGCTCCAACACCCCACACTACCACCACCATTTTCATCTTTAGTTCAAGCATTCCAAGCTCATTTTGAGGTGTAAGAAGCAAGACAAGAAGGTGTGGAACTCTTGGAACTTGAAGGACCTCTCTCGTGTGCTATTATCCACTCAATCTTCATCATTGTTCTTCCCTAGCTTTAAGCTAGTTGTAAGATTTCTTTGATCCTTGTTTACTTCATATTGTTAGTGGATAAAAGTTACAGTTTGTTGATTTATACAAGAACACTAAAGAACATACACATGAATCTTGAAACATAAAGCTAACATATGATGAAAAATGGATAGAATGATGTTGTTGGATGTATGAATGATGTTTGCTTGTTGTTTACTAGAAATATTGATGTTGATCAATACGTGAAGCTTGTTAGATTGTGATTAAACACATGATCTAGCAAGTTAGAGGATGATTATGTGTTAACACAAGAAGATCATCCTCATGTATAAACATGAATTTGGTGAATAAATGATGTCTTGGAAAATAATAAACAAAGTAAGCTAGTAAACTTATAAATCTAAGATGTATGAATGGTTTTTCTAAAAGAACCAAGTTTAAAATATGATTTCTGAAAGATCTTGGTTTTTACTTAAACCTACACTATTTTTGGTGGTAAAATAAGTGTAGAGATACTAGTGAAACTAGAAGATGTTATAAATAAACATTTTTGTAAAAAGTGATTACAAGTTGCAAACACTTAGTTTCCTTAAGAATGAGATTTTTAAAGGAATAAACACACTTTTAAGGGTAACTAAGCCTACTAAATAACATGGTAAGTTACTACAAGTTTTTACAAGAACTTCAAGTTCATGATGTAATGTGATTTACATGATCTAAGCTTACAGTAAGACTGGATTGTGTTGTTGATGTTTGATGATGATCTAAAAGAAAATGAACACATGTTTTGAAAACATGGGAAACCTCCATTTTTAGGGGAATCTATGCCAAAATTTTTATAAATTTTGACACTTAGAAAAATATAAGTTTTTGAGAAACTTATTCCCTAAAAATGTATCTACAAATATTTACCAAGGGTTCCCTAATTTTGTGTTAAGAAATGATGATTTCTTCAAGATTAAAATTGATATTAAGTATGTATATTTTTGAGAAAAATATATATAGTTATTGATCACCAAATTTTGTGCTAAGTGTATGTAGTATGTATTATATGTGATAGTGTATTAGGACTTGAAAATACACTAAATACTTCTAAGGAGTGAAGATACAAAAATATACATACAACATACTTAGACAAATAGTTTTGGACAAAAATACATAATTCGGGTGAAAAATACAAGATACTTATATTTATTTTTGAGAAAATAATATAAGTAAGATACAAATTTAAAAATATAAATTATTTTTAACACAAGAACACATATACAAAAGATAGTGACTTGTACTTGTGCGATACAAGTTGTAACACCCTAGATTTATACCCTTGATATTTTACATATTTATATAAAATAAAGCACATGACTTATCATTAGCAAAGTTCATAAATATTCAAGAACCTAATCAACTAGTGACAAAGTTACATCATTTCAAAAATTTGTTTAACATGTGTTACAACCCATATTTAAACACTACAAAAGATCTACGACATTGCGGAAGCTTCAAAATAGAGTGTTCGGTTCTTCACTTTATCACTTGATCACCATCCGTAAGCTTCACCAATTTACCTATGATCAAACCATCTAAAACGTTAGTTTTGATGTTATTATGTGACATAGTTCCAAGAATTTAACATGAAAGTTGAAATAACAAAATATAAATGTTTAATCTGGGTCCACCGTAAATTACGGTATCACCGTAATTTACGGTGAGTCTTGGACTTCAAATGACCACCGTAAATCAGTAGGTCTATACCGTAACAAGTCTAACCTTCACCGTAAATTACGGTAATACCGTAATTTACGGTGGTACCTGGGAATTTCAGGTCTTGTTTGTTTTGTTCATGTCCCACGAACCAAATCTTGTAATTCACCTTAAATCAACCTATTCATCAATTCTAATGTTCTAATGATGCGATGAATATTTGTCAACTATCATAGCACAATCCAAACTATTCCGGAGTGTAATTTATATCTTACTCGATTATTTGACCCGTTTTAGATACCAAAGTCAATCATCAATAATGTAATACATACGTCAAATTTTCTAAGCATTGTCTTGACCCGTCTCGTTTGACTAAGACGAAGGTCACTTCCGTGATATATTGAACTATATTGTTTACCATGTTTTCGAGACTACAACATAATACTATTAATTAATTCATAATGTAACGAATGGTAAATTCGTACCTTTAGAGCACGCCTTTCCCCCGTGAATTCCCTTCGGCTTGTCCGCTTGATGATCCGGACTCTTTGCCTATAAAATTCAGTTTTACAACTTGTTTAGAACTCTTTCCATGACCATATTCGTATCATTGTGAAACATGATCAAATCTGCGTTCTCATCAAATTTAACATCAAAAATTCTCTCTTAGGCATTTCTACAAACACCTAACGGGTCAGATTTTCCTGCCATTATTTCTAAGTTCATGACTTGAACTTTAAACCTCAAATTTCACTTTAATTAGTAACCTTGCACATATTTTAACATCAATATCACAGGAATTACCTCCTATGATGAAATTTATGCTAGAATTAACATTCAAATCATAGTGTTCATCATCATCCTATAAAACCCATAACCTAGCTTCCATGGATTCATATAATTCCCTGAATTTGGGCATGATTTCTCAAATAGTTAGCTAGGTTTTACTTCTAAGCACCTATCCAACTTCAATCTAACCAAATAACACACATGCAAGCATCTAATTTCAGATTTTCAAAATCATGAGAATTTCAAGTTGATAGGTTTCATGAAATTTCACATACCTTAGAATCCTCTTGCAATGAGGATTACAATTCTAAGCTTGAATTTTGTTTTGGACCAGATTTACCTATCCAATTTGAGAGTTTTGTGTGATTTTAGGGTTTTGGGAGCTTGGGGTCGACCTGCTTCTCTCCTGATCGACCAGACACCCTCATTAGGGGTGTTTGGTTTGTTTTTGTTAATTATTAACACATCAAGTTTCAATTGTTGCACTTAAGCCCCTCAACTTTGATAAATGTTTAATTTGTTTGCATATAACCCTACTTTGAGCTATTTCAAGACCATTACTAACTAGGTTAACGTTCTAAATTAGTAAGTTCTCGTTTATTTATTAACTTTATATTTCTAATGTAAAGTTTATATTTTCGGGGTGTTACAAGTCCACCCCCCTTAAAAAGGGTTTCGTCCCCGAAACCAAAGTACGTACCAAATAAGGTAGGGTAGAGACGCCGCATCTCCTCTTCGGACTCCCACGTAGTGTCCGAACCCTTTCTATGCTCCCATTTGACTTTGACTTGATCAATTTGTTTATTTCGTAAACGTTTGACCTTTTTGTCTAAAATTTCAACCGGCCTCACCACATAATTTAGACTATTATCCACTTCGATATCGTCATAATGGATATATGTCGTTTCGTCTGCTAGGCACTTTCTTAATTGCGATACATGAAACGTGCCATGGATCCCACTCAGCTCCTCCGGTAGTTCAAGACGGTAAGCTACCTTGCCAACTCTTCCGATAATTTTAAATGGCCCGATAAACCTTGGGCTTAATTTCCCTTTCTTTCTAAATCTAATAACACCTTTCCATGGGGACACCTTTAGCATGACCATGTCGCCGACTTGAAATTCAATTGGCCTTTTCCTTTTATCAACATATGCCTTTTGCCTGTCTTGAGCCGCTTTCAAGTGTGCCCGAACTTTATCGATCTTTTCGTTCGTGGCTCGTACTATGTCTTGGTGGGCGAGTTCACGTGGACCCACTTCACCCCAACAAACCGGGGTTCGACACTTCCTACCGTAAAGCAGTTCGTATGGTGCCATTTTAATACTAGATTGGTAACTGTTGTTATACGAAAACTCGACTAACGGTAGGTGAACATCCCAACTGCCTCCAAAGTCGATTATACACGCCCGTAGCATGTCTCCCAATATTTGTATCGTTCTTTCACTTTGTCCATCCGTTTGGGGATGGTACGCAGTGCTAATGTACAACTTGGTCCCCATTTGTTCTTGGAATTCACGCCAGAATTTCGAGGTAAACCGGGTATCCCTATCGGACACGATGGACACCGGTACTCCATGACGTGCTATGATTTCATTGGTATAGACTTCTGACATCTTTTCTGACGTATAAGTCTCACGAATCGGAATGAAGTGAGCACTTTTCGTCAATCTATCCACCACCACCCATATGGCATCATAACCACGATTTGTCCTAGGTAGTTTGGTTAACAGATCCATTGTAATATGTTCCCATTTCCAAACCGGAATTTCCAACGGTTGGAGTTTGCCATAGGGCTTCTGATGCTCCGCCTTGACTTGTAAACATGTCAGGCATTTTTCCACATACTTCGCCACATCCCTCTTCATTCCGGGCCACCAATAGTTTTGTTTCAAATCATTGTACATCTTGGTCGCACCCGGATGAATTGAATAACGGGATTTATGAGCTTCATCAAGTAGAAGCGCCTTTACTCCACAGGTATGTGGGACCCATATCCTTCCGGATCGAGTCTTTAACCCGTGATTCCCATCCGACAAGTCTTTCAACTGACCAATTATCCTTTCCTTCTTCCAATTCTCTTCTTTTACAGCTTCTAATTGCGCTTCTCGAATACGTTCGAGTATACCCGAGGTTACCACGAGTTGCATCGATCGTACTCGTATCGGGACATAATCCGCTTTTCTGCTCAGAGCGTCCGCTACCACATTTGCCTTTCCGGGGTGATAATGTATCTCACAGTCATAGTCTTTCACCGTTTCCAACCATCGCCTTTGTCGCATATTTAACTCCTTCTGATCGAAGAAGTATTTCAAGCTCTTGTGGTCGGTGAATATGGTGCATTTTACCCCATACAAATAATGCCTCCATATTTTCAATGCAAATACCACCGCTGCCAGCTCAAGATCGTGTGTGGGGTATTTCTTTTCGTGTATCTTCAATTGTCTCGAGGCATAGGCTATTACCTTGCCCCGTTGCATCAACACGCAACCGAGTCCCGATAATGAAGCATCTGAATAAACCACCATGTCTTCGACTCCATCCGGCAATGTCAGTACTGGAGCTTGAGTTAGCCTTTCTTTTAGCGTCCGAAACGCCTTTTCCTGATCGACTCCCCAAACAAACTTTGCTTTCTTTTGGGTTAGCTTTGTTAGCGGCGATGCAATTTTGGAGAAATCTTGAATGAATCTCCTATAATATCCAGCAAGCCCCAAAAAGCTTCTAATTTCCGAAGGGTTCTTCGGAGGATTCCATTTTGACACCGCCTCTATCTTTGACGGATCCACCAAAACTCCGTCGGCATTGATGACATGGCCGAGAAATTGCACCTCTCGTAACCAAAAGGCACATTTAGAGAATTTTGCATATAACTTCTCTCGTCTAAGTGTCTCTAACACTTCTTGTAAGTGGTGTGCGTGTTCAGCTTCATTTTTCGAGTACACCAAGATATCATCAATAAACACGATGACCGACTTATCCAACATTGGCTTGCAAACCCGGTTCATGAGGTCCATGAAGGCCGCGGGCGCATTTGTTAGCCCAAATGACATCACGAGAAATTCGTAATGTCCGTATCTTGTGCGAAAAGCCGTCTTCGGCACATCTTCTTCTTTGACCTTTAGTTGGTGATACCCCGACCTAAGGTCGATTTTTGAAAACCAACTCGCGCCTTGTAGTTGATCAAATAAGTCATCTATCCTCGGGAGCGGGTATCGGTTCTTTATCGTGAGTTTGTTTAACTCCCGATAATCGATACACATGCGCATGCTCCCGTCCTTCTTTCTCACAAACAACACCGGTGCGCCCCAAGGAGACACACTCGGCCTTATGAATCCCTTGTCAAGCAAATCTTGAATTTGGGACATCAGCTCTTGTAATTCCGACGGTGCAAGGCGGTACGGGGCTTTTGCTACAGGTTTCGCGCCCGGAATTAATTCAATCCCGAACTCTACTTCCCGTTCAGGCGGTATCCCCGGTAAATCTTCCGGAAAAACATCTTCATAGTCTCGTACTACCGGTACATCTCCAATCTTTCGTGATTCTTTCTCGACCTCATTTGCGTAAATTATGAATGCCTTGCATCCTCGCTTCATGAGCTTGTGAGCTTTCAACATTGAACATACTATGGGGTTGCCTCGTTTTTCGCCATAAATGGTGACGTGTTTTCCGCTCGGAGATGTTAGTTTTATCTCTTTACGAAAACACACGACCTTTGCATGGTATTGAGATAGCCAATCCATTCCCACGACTACTTGAAATTCTCCCATCGACATCGGGATTAGATTTATCAAGTATTCTTCATCATCGATGCTCAGTTTACAATTTTCACATACATCACAAACAATAAAGCTTTTGTTATTACCTATCTCTACTTCTAAGGGCACAGGTAATTTTGTTAAAATAAATGAAGGATGTCGAATAAACCCGTATGAAACAAAGGATTTATTCGCACCCGTATCAAATAACACATGTGCGGGAATTGAATTTACAGCAAATATACCTGAGACCACGTCAGGTTCAATCTTCGCTTCTGCAGCAGTTAGTTGGAAAGATCTTGCCTTTGCTTTCGGGGCTTCACCTTTCGGTTCTTGCCCATCCTTCTTTCCAACCAGTTCCGGGCATTCAGACTTCTTGTGACCCGTTCGATAACAGTTATAACAAACCGTCACTTTCTCCGGGCATGACATAGCCATATGTCCCGTTTTCTTGCATATAGGACAAGGCTTATCCTTATAACGGCATTCACCCTTATGATTCTTCCCACAAATTTTGCAACCTGGTGTACCACCTTTAGCATCTGATCTCTTTGTTGTTTCATTCGTTCTTGCTTTCTTGGTAGGGCTTGGATTCCCATCTAGTGCTCTTCGTTCACCCCGTTCTATACTCTTCTTCAATTCAATCTCCCTTTCCCGAGCAGCATTGACAATCTCGGTAAGGGTCTCGTACTTTGAAGGGGTTATGAACTCTCTATATTCCGCACTTAGCATATTATGATAATAATAGACCTTTTGCTCTTCGTTCGTTATCAAATCATCACAGAACTTCATCTTGTCCATAAACATTCCCGTGATCTTGTCTATGGATTCACCTTTGTGTCTGAGTTGCATGAACTCTTCCTTGATCTTGTTTATGACCGCTTTGGGGCTATGATGTTTAAGAAACGGCGTCTTAAACTCCTCCCAAGACATGGCCTTAGCCGCTTCACTTCCAATCTCCTTCTTTTTGTTATCCCACCAATCTTTCGCTTGACTCCTTAGTTGACCCGTACCATAGGCTACGTAGTCCTCTTCGTCACAATGGGTTCTCTCGAATACCCCTTCGATGTCACTTAGCCATCGTTGGCACACTATTGGGTCAACCTCCCCATTGTATACTGGTGGTTTACAAGCCATGAATTCCTTGTATGAACAAGGCTTTCGTCCTCCACGCTTTTCCTTTACTACTTTTGAATCATCTTCCAGTTTCTTGATTCTATCGTCTACTATTGATAAAACCGTGTTTTGGATTTTATCAATAAAGCCCGACAAACTGTTTTCGATCGCCTTTCCAACCTCTTCGGCAATCACTTCCCTCACTTGTTCGGTGACTCTTGGCACCGCATTATCATTGCCTCCATCAGCCATCTTGATTTCTGAAATGTTTACATAGATTGTTAAACATTCCATTTATAACACATGCTTTACTTGTTTTGATTTAATCAAGTTCGTAACTTGACTTAATAATTCTTGTTTCTATTCAATCAAGTCCATAACTTGATTTGATCATTCATGTTTCTGTTTAATCAAGTCCGTAACTTGATTTGATAGTTCATGTTTCTATTTAATCAAGTCCGTAACTTGATTTGATCATTCATGTTTCTATTTAATCAAGTCCGTAACTTGATTTGATCATTCATGTTTCATGCATTTCTTGCTTTTTGAGTGAGCTTACACACTATTTTCATGCATATTGTCCATTTCTCATTTTTATACGTAGTACATAATTTATTAACAAAACAAGTTAATTCTTACCGGACGATCGATCAAGCTTGAACCGAACACTTATTGACAACCATGAGCTCTGATTACCAACTTGTAACACCCTAGATTTATACCCTTGATATTTTACATATTTATATAAAATAAAGCACATGACTTATCATTAGCAAAGTTCATAAATATTCAAGAACCTAATCAACTAGTGACAAAGTTACATCATTTCAAAAATTTGTTTAACATGTGTTACAACCCATATTTAAACACTACAAAAGATCTACGACATTGCGGAAGCTTCAAAATAGAGTGTTTGGTTCTTCACTTTATCACTTGATCACCATCCGTAAGCTTCACCAATTTACCTATGATCAAACCATCTAAAACGTTAGTTTTGATGTTATTATGTGACATAGTTCCAAGAATTTAACATGAAAGTTGAAATAACAAAATATAAATGTTTAATCTGGGTCCACCGTAAATTACGGTATCACCGTAATTTACGGTGAGTCTTGGACTTCAAATGACCACCGTAAATCAGTAGGTCTATACCGTAACAAGTCTAACCTTCACCGTAAATTACGGTAATACCGTAATTTACGGTGGTACCTGGGAATTTCAGGTCTTGTTTGTTTTGTTCATGTCCCACGAACCAAATCTTGTAATTCACCTTAAATCAACCTATTCATCAATTCTAATGTTCTAATGATGCGATGAATATTTGTCAACTATCATAGCACAATCCAAACTATTCCGGAGTGTAATTTATATCTTACTCGATTATTTGACCCGTTTTAGATACCAAAGTCAATCATCAATAATGTAATACATACGTCAAATTTTCTAAGCATTGTCTTGACCCGTCTCGTTTGACTAAGACGAAGGTCACTTCCGTGATATATTGAACTATATTGTTTACCATGTTTTCGAGACTACAACATAATACTATTAATTAATTCATAATGTAACGAATGGTAAATTCGTACCTTTAGAGCACGCCTTTCCCCCGTGAATTCCCTTCGGCTTGTCCGCTTGATGATCCGGACTCTTTGCCTATAAAATTCAGTTTTACAACTTGTTTAGAACTCTTTCCATGACCATATTCGTATCATTGTGAAACATGATCAAATCTGCGTTCTCATCAAATTTAACATCAAAAATTCTCTCTTAGGCATTTCTACAAACACCTAACGGGTCAGATTTTCCTGCCATTATTTCTAAGTTCATGACTTGAACTTTAAACCTCAAATTTCACTTTAATTAGTAACCTTGCACATATTTTAACATCAATATCACAGGAATTACCTCCTATGATGAAATTTATGCTAGAATTAACATTCAAATCATAGTGTTCATCATCATCCTATAAAACCCATAACCTAGCTTCCATGGATTCATATAATTCCCTGAATTTGGGCATGATTTCTCAAATAGTTAGCTAGGTTTTACTTCTAAGCACCTATCCAACTTCAATCTAACCAAATAACACACATGCAAGCATCTAATTTCAGATTTTCAAAATCATGAGAATTTCAAGTTGATAGGTTTCATGAAATTTCACATACCTTAGAATCCTCTTGCAATGAGGATTACAATTCTAAGCTTGAATTTTGTTTTGGACCAGATTTACCTATCCAATTTGAGAGTTTTGTGTGATTTTAGGGTTTTGGGAGCTTGGGGTCGACCTGCTTCTCTCCTGATCGACCAGACACCCTCATTAGGGGTGTTTGGTTTGTTTTTGTTAATTATTAACACATCAAGTTTCAATTGTTGCACTTAAGCCCCTCAACTTTGATAAATGTTTAATTTGTTTGCATATAACCCTACTTTGAGCTATTTCAAGACCATTACTAACTAGGTTAACGTTCTAAATTAGTAAGTTCTCGTTTATTTATTAACTTTATATTTCTAATGTAAAGTTTATATTTTCGGGGTGTTACACAAGTCTAGTGACTAATGTTAATAAAACACGTTTAGGTCACGACGCTGGATAAGTAAAAACCAGTGAAGTTTACGGCGCAAGGAACGCAAAGTGGTGAGTTCATGCTCCCCCTTTTCTTTTAACTGTTTTCAGTTTTATAACTTCGGGGGTGAAATACATGTTACAAATATTACAATGTTTACAAATGGTATGATGGATACAAAAACAAGAAGCACTCTTCGTGATAACTAGTACCAAGTATGATGTGTTTTAAGGAATGATACGAGAAATCGTGTCACGAATAGGGTACCATAAGCACCATTAATCGTGTACATACTAAGACCGCAGAACAAAAGGTTAGATCTAATGGGTTTTCGGGCAGCCACACTCTTGGTGAAAACTAGTACCGAGTAGTGCTTTTGTGTCTCCGTCGTGAATCGACAACTAGAAAAATGCCTATGGTTTGGATGCTTCCTATGTCGTGTCACATGTTAATGGCCTTGCAACCCATTAACAACATGATACATACAGAAATACTTGATTTATACAAGAATATTTGATTTATACAAGAATACTTGATTTATACAAGATACATACCATGTTTTTCATACAAAGTATACAAACGTTCAATACAAGAACTGCATGAATTCACACCAACATTATGTTGACGTTTTTCCAAAAACTCACATGTATTTCAGGTAACTAAAGTGGATGTGCGCGCGGACTTACTCATGCTCCTGGATGTTGTTTATGTTTGTCCTTAAATAAAGTCGTAAACTTTCAGGCAATATGTTGTCTCGTGATGTAAACACTTAATCTATGTTTTCAGTAACGTAATGTTATGGGTATTTGAAGTTATTTTACGAGCATGTAGTATGTTTACCTTTCGTATGCAATGAGAACCTTTCATGATCACACCTCGTGCTTCCGCCTAAGAAAGGGGTGTGACAGATTGGTATCAGAGCTGCGATTGTAGTGAACCAGGATTCCTTCTCGAGTCTAGTCTACAATCTCTAGGATCCTTTCACGAAAATAATTTTTCAAAAGTTTTCATTGCATAAAACGTCCCGCGATATCCACTACCTGAAATTGTTTACACAGAGTCAAGAAAAGACACTACGAGACTTAGGGTGCACTGGAGTAGCACTTGTCTGTGATTAAAAATTTCTTGCAATTATGTGTGATAACTGATATATACATATACTAGAAGTAGAATACCACAGGTATACGTGACTTCGTCTGAAGACAATGGCCTATCTGAAGGAAGAGATGCGAGGATGAAACGAACTGTGCGGACTGTGCAAGGAGTTACATAATTATGGATGCATATATAATTATGGGATTCAATGCACAGAAACCACAACAAGTCTTGTCACGTATAGATTCCCACAGTACAAAAAAAGATCAAACGTGAACACCCCTCCCCCAGCCTACTAAATACTCTTTTGGAGTAATGACTTAGGGTATAAAGACAAGAACCGCCAATATGAATATCTTATGACACAACAGTATTTATCTATTTATGCATGCTTGTTGCTGTATGAATTGATACATTTGGCGGATTGTTTGATGTCACTTATGTGGTATATGCCTGTGTATATATATGCTACTACTGTCTCGCATGACGATATCAAACAAATGTCTAACCCTATTGTGTTGTCTTCTGTCAGAACATGGCACCCAGAAGAGTTGTGAACGCTCATGATCAACCTCCTCCTCCCCCACTGCCAAGAACTGCTGAAGAACTGAACGCCCTTCTGGAAGAAAGGATTTCCGCAGCTATCGCCTAGTACGAGGCGAACCGCACCGAACAAAGTGGAGGACCAAGCAATGCAAGACGCAATGGGAATGGAGATTCATCTGGAGGAAACGCAGCTCAGGGCTGCACTTTCAAGCAGTTTCTTGACTGCAAACCACTAAACTACGACGGCACTGGAGGTGCAGTGGCGTTTGTACGCTGGATGGAAAAGACTGATGCCACTATCCGCATGAGCAAGTGTACCGCAGATCAGCAAGTCACTTTTGCTACTGTGTTGTTTGTTGATGAAGCTTTGACTTGGTGGAATTTACAAGTCCAAACTCTGGGTGATGATGTTGCGTATAGCATGTCTTGGGATGAGCTGAAGTAGAAAATGAGAGAGAAGTATTGCTCTCGTGCTGAACTCCAAAGGTTGGAGACTGAGTTCTGGCACTTAACCATGGAAGGTGCAGACATCACTGGGTATACTCGAAGGTTCCATGATTTGTCTAGGGTGATCCCCTACATGGTGACTCCTGAATTTAAGCGCGTTGAACGCTACATTTGGGGATTGGCCTCAGAATTTCGCGGCATGGTAACTGCGGCCAAACCTGCAACAATCACTGAGGCTATAACTCTGGCTGTCAGCCTTACTGAAGATGTTGTTCGCATGAAGAAGTAATCACTGAACCCAACCGAAAAGACCGAGAAGCATGCTGAGTCGTCTGGTGACAAGAAAAGGAAACATGCAAACCTGAGTCAAGCGACACGTAACAACAAAGGTTCAAACAACAAGAAGCGTGACACTAACCCGCCTCAGGAGGCGAAAAATCTTGCAACCATGAATGATGCTCCTGCCAAGAGATACCTGGGCACTCTGCCCATTTGCAACAACTGCAAGTGTCATCACGAAGGGGTTTGTCGCATTCCAAAATGCGACAAGTGTGGAAAAATGGGTCACCATACTAAAGATTGTTGGCGAAAAGGAAAGAACTGGAATGGGAATGGTGCTGGTAACAGGAATGGTAACGAAAAGGGGCAGAATCAAGGATGCTTCAGTTGTGGAAGCAAGGATCATTTCATGAAAGACTGCCCAAAGGGAAACAATGCTCAGGCACGAGGATTTGTGATTGGAGCAAGGAACGCACGCGAGGACCCTAATGTGGTCACTGGTACGTTTCTCGTTAACAATCACTTTGTATCCATATTATTTTACACTGGTGCCGACTATAGCTTCATGTCTGTGGAATTTAAATGCATGCTTGGAATAGAATCTAGTAGATTAGATATTCCTTATTCTATAGAACTAGCCAATGGCAAACTTGTTGAATCGAGCGAAGTTGTTAGAGGTTGCACATTAGAACTTGGTGAACAAAGATTTAGCATCGACCTCTTACCTATTCAATTGGGTAGCTTCGATGTAGTGGTCGGAATGGACTGGTTGTCCAAAAACAAAGCTGCAGTTATTTGTCACGAGAAAACCATTCGCATCGCTCTGGCGAATAATGAAACTCTCATCGTACATGGAGAAAAGCGAGATGCGCCTCTACGAATCATCAGTTGTATGAAGGCACAGAAGTGCTTAAGGAAAGGATGCGTCGCTTTCCTGGCACATGTTGTAGACAAGAAGGCTGAGGAGCTGAAACTCGAAGACATTCATGTGGTGAAGGAATTCCCTGATGTTTTTTCCGAAGATCTTGTAGGATCGTTTTCAGACCCAAACGAGTCGATTAGAAGAGTTTTACTCAATACAAAAGGCGGAAACAGACGTATCGAGGTCAATTCAGCTAGAATATCACTTTAAACTGTCGTATTATTGATTTGATAGCAAATTACAGCGAGACGACACTTCGGCAGCACTTCGTTGCACAAACCGGAATTCTTACAACTAATTTCGCTTGGGAGGTATTTATAGATGTGTGATTCCGCTTGAAAATGTCACATGACATTTCAAGCGGAATTAACTAAGTTAATTTCGCTTGAAATAATACATGACACTTTCAAGCGGAATTAGCTTAAAATACCATCCAAACCCTAGTTTTCTCGAACAACGTGCCCTGATCTAACAATTCTAATATAAGAATCGATACAAGACGAAGTCGACAGACGCATGCACTAACAGACTCCCCCTCAAATGTTGATGAGTCTTAAAGTGTCGAGTCTTCGCATCTTCAGTCTTTATCAGTCCTCTTGAACTCTTTGAAGTATCTGACACTGTAAGTATCCTCAAATCTTCTCTCTTCTATTTTCATTACCAACAAACTCTCCTTGAACAAATAATCTTTCAGATCTCTTGATTCCTTAAGTTCATCAGCTTCAACAATCTCAGGATCAGAATCTAGCTCTTTGTCATTCAGACTCCCCCTCTCAATAAGCTGGGATCGTAGTCTGGCTTTCACAGGTTCAAGATCAAGACCTGGCTCACATCCTGCTCTGGATCGAAACCTGGCTTTTTATCTGTTTATCCCAAGATCACCTAGCTCTTCTGTTTCCTGCACAGATCTCTACCCAAAAATAAATTTCACAAATTTATACTCTTCTAATCATTTGTAAAAACAATACTCAAAATGATTTATCATTTAAAATGTTACTGATGACCACTTGTGGATATATTCAATCAAAAAATGATTTTACAATGTTAATCTCTGATGAACCACTTGAAGAAATCGTCATTTTTCTTTTCAAAAACACACTCTCCCAACCCAATTGTCATCATGTTTAGCACTTGGAATTTTGAAAATCAGCTTTCCAACATCAGTTGTCTAAAATCTTTTTGAATTTTTCAAAATTTATGCTAAAACACACTAAAATCTTTTTGGATTTTTTATGTAAATGAAATGCAATAAAGAAATATTTACAGACAATATTTTTGTGAGTTTGTGTAAGAGGATCATATCAGTTTTTGACAAGTCACAAGTACCATTGAGCTTAGTTACACATTAAAAATTAAACAATTCACTTAGATTGCCAATATGCTGATCCACTTAAATTTTCACCCAAATTTCAACTGATTCAGGATATGAATAATGTGTATTAAGAACTTAAACTTATTCATGTGTCCCACCTCTTGAATATACTCCCGTATCCAGATCCCAATATTCAGTCTTACAGGTGAGTATACCACAGATGATATCTGTAAGGTTAAATTGCGAAACCGTGAGAGCTCAGGTCAGAACTTCCGTTCAGCAGAGAGATGACGGCTTCGACTTTTGGTGGGTCCCCTTTAGAGGATCTTTTCTTCAACAGCACATGATTAGCATTTTGCAATGTTTTATCATTTTTATGCTGAGGGTGAGCTATATTTCAAGCAAGCGTAAAGTATTCTCCGGGGACTAGGCCATTGCTTCCGCAAAATCAGAAGTCCCGGGATAATACCCCAGATATCACTGAGCATAAAGACCTAGTATCTCAGAAAGAGGGATCCTTCAAACAAGATTTCAGGGGTTACCTATATATCCAAGTAGTGTTCCCCACGAAATAAGTAAGTTTGAATTTAAGTTTATATCCCGAAAAAGCTTACTAAATGTGTAAAAACCTATCGGCATATCATCAGTGTGACTGTTTAATGCTATTTAATCATTACATTTCTTTAGCATACTGTAACTATCTACTGATGTACTATCATTTCCTCTTTTATACAACAAAACTCATTTTGAATTTATCATGTTTTTGTCTTTTTCAAATTTTCAAATGTTTTTGGATTTTCAAAAATTTCTTACTCCCCCTAAAATTCAAACACATTTAAAGGAAATTTGAAAACAAACTATACAAGTAAATTGACAACTGATATCAAATCGCTTCAATTCGCCATCCACTAGGCATAAACAATCAGAACTCCCCCTCATAACAAAAACATTTTCCCATTGATTTCAAAACACTTAAGTTTGTTTTAATCAAATGGTTTTTCCGGAAAATAAGTTTTGTTGATTGATTTTACCACATGTAGGTTAGGAGTTCATCACATTGTTTTTCAAAATACCACTTGTAAGAATGGTCCAATCAAGTTCAACCTAATGACCTTGATTATACCACTTATACTAGAGAACATATAAGAATGATGCCGATTCATGCTCCACGATTACCAACTTAGGAGCTCCGGCAAGTCCAGATTTTTATTGTTCATAATAGGTACCATCCCAGTCACAAACCTGGGATGACACTTTACCTGGTTTCTTCAATTTTTTCACATAAAACTCCTTAACTCATTTGACCTTCCTGTTAACCATTTTTCCAAAAATGTTATGAACTGTGGAGTTAAATGCCTTTTCAATATCAAATTCTTTCTTTTCAGAAAAAAATTGATTTGAAATATTAACTTTACCAACTTTTTGTTTAAAATTTCCAGCCTTCAATGGTGGAAAATTAACATCATCCATTGGAGGAACTGAATTTTCACTTTTAATCCCAAATTGTGGCTCATCTGACTTTGTGGAATCAGATTCATCGCCAGAAGTTAGCTCCTCTGATTTTGACGAATCAGAATCATTGCTAGAACTGTCCTCTGATTTCTTAACAACCCATTTTTGGTTGTCAAGATTTGCCCTTTTCTTGTAAAATCTGTTTGAACATTCACCAATCTCAAAAGTTGAATTTTTGAAAAGTTTAGTTCTCTCAATTAGTGGTTCAAATTCAACTTCTTTATCTTTTAGTTTACGAGAAACTCCCTGTTTAGATTGTATTGCCTTGGAACAATTCTTGGCAATGTGACCAACAGTGTTGCACTGGAAACAAATTCTCGTTTCTTTCATCTGATCAGCAGTCTTCATCTCTTCTTGCTTTTTCGCAAGGAATTCTTTGTTCGACCGTTTTCTGAATAGATTTTCTTTCTCTTCTTTAGTTGATGTACCTGAAACAAATATCATTTTTGATTTAAAATCTCGAACATATTTTTCATTTTTATGATTTTCTGGTGGAATAAAACCAAGTCCTTTCTTTTTGAAATTACCGTTATGGTTTGGTTTCTTTCGATAACCAGAACCAGAACTGTACTTTTTCTTGTTTTCTCTTTGTTGAACTCTTGAGGTGTACTTTTTAGGTTTATCAGAAAGATTTACATCTTTTATTTCAGAAATATTAATTTCTGTTAGTTTGAAAACCTTTTTAATCATATCAGGTTTGACACCTCTTATAGGAAATTCCTTATCAAAATATAATTTGTCAGAATCATTCAATGTATAAGCAACTTTGAATGTTTCATCATTCAAATTAGATTTTGATAACATAAATTCTTTATTGTAAACTATTTTGCCCTGTTTGACGTTTTGACTCGGAGTGCTGGACTCAGACTTTGACTCTAATATAGACTCCAACTTTGACTCCTCAGTTTAATCGTTATCTAACACATGATCCACCACTTTCTTCATCAATTGAGATTGTTGATCAGTGTCAGACGATGTAAAAGTAACATCAATATTTTCTGGCAGGTTAACTGAAGACTCCGACTCCCACTGTAAATTTGTTGCCATTTCGACTCTTTCTGAATTTGGATTTCTCGGAGAATATCCATTTTCAAGCGGGGTTGGACACTTGTTGTAACTGGCACTGTGTTTCTTACCAGAATCTTTCACTTCAGTATCCTTCTTCTTTTTTTTCTTCTTTTTAGAAATCTTTTCTTCAGATACCTTCTGTTCTTCAGTTACTTCATCATCTTCAAAAACCTTCATGCCTTCCACAGTAGGATAAATCCTGTCAATGACATAAGAAGTACATGAGTAACTTTTTAACAAACGGTTTACTCTTTCTGTCTCAATCCTTTGTGTCTCCAGTTTTTGTTCAAGTACAGCACACTTCTCAATGTAATTGTTCACCACTTTCTGCTTTATCATGAAAGCTCCTTGAAGTGTCTTCATTGCAGTCGCTTGTTCTTCACTTTTTTGGTTGTATTGATTCATTGCTTTGTTCAGAACATCGTAAGATTCCTTCAACCTGTTTATGTTATATACCAAAGTACTGTTCTGCTTCTTCACTGCTTCACAGTTTTCACATGTCACAGGAACCTTTTGTGCATTAGCTTCTGCTTCAACTTTGAACTCTGGAATGTTTTTCACCTTTTTCCTTATCACAGGAACTTCTTCATCATCACTACTAACTGGTGTTTTGACCTTTTTCTTTTTCTTTTTAGCTTTTTCATCATCACTGTCACTTTCTTCCATCATTTTAAAATGAGCTGCCATTCTTCTTGCATAATATTCTTTATCATCATCACTATCTTCTTCAACTCGAGCGACAAAAGCTTTTTGATGTGAAGTTTTGTTTGGATCATAATCATCCCAACTAAAACCTTCCCAGTTAAATCCTTCTGGTAACTTTTCATCATCTTGATTTATTAGGCATGCTTTATTATCAGCTGAGATATATTTGTCCCAACTGAAATTTTCTTGATTCCCCAAGCATGCTCTCTTTGATGATTCTTCAATTACTTGTCTACCATGTGCCACTTGTGGTTCTTGTTGTGGTTGAGATACTTGATGATAAATGGCCTTCCGGTAATAATCATTGTTGTTGAACGGATTTTGAGCTCCACTTGCTTCGCGATTTGTGCACTCCCTCTTGAAGTGTCCTTTTTCCCTGCAACGAAAACAAGTGACTTTAGATTTATCAAAACCCAAAGTAGAAACATTAGCATCACGTAAGTCATTTCTTCCTGTGATCTGCTTAAATTTCTCAGCTCGTCTCAACACACTTGCCAAACACCACTTTATGTCCATCAATTCCATCTCTTCAGCATCAATCTAATCGTAATCCTCTTTTGTAAGCATTGGATTCCCGATCCGACCTGCCACAAAGCTTCCATAAGACTCCAACACAGTTCCCAACAAAGACATGTGACTCTTAGCAACTTCTGCTGAATAATCCTCATCATTCTCCAGATTTAGTACAATGTTGCATTGTAGCTTCTTGCCCTTCTTTGTTGCTGAAATGTTCGGATCAAAAGATGGATATGATGAAAAACTTGTGTTACTGTTTGATCCTTTGGAAGAACTTCCAGATGAACTCTTTGTATTGAATGCAGTTTCAACCTTCGGTGACATGTTTGTGGATTTATCATTCAATCCTGTTTTGTAATAAAGCCCAATGTCTTGTTCACCGTCAAAATCTTTCATTCTTAAAACCTTTCTTTGTTCCATCTCCTGAGCCTCAATCTTTTCAATAAACTTGCTCAATGTCAGACTGCTAAATCCTTTCTTATTTCTCAACATCATAAGATATGTGCCCCAATTCTCATATGGCAATGCATCAGCTAGTTTTTCAATCAACTCTTCATTATCTTTGTTGATGCTCAATCTCTTCATGTTGGCTAACAAATTGCAATATCGTTCAATAATTTGCTTTGTGCTTTCATTTTTCAACCCTCGAAATAGATCAAATTCCTTTTTCAAAAGTGATTTCTTGTTTTTAACCATTTCTTGGCTTCCATGAAACTTCGATCTTAATGCTTTCCAGATTGAATAAGAAGTTCCATTATGTTGCAATAGAACCAAGATATCTTCCTTCACAGCTTGTTGTAGTAGACTTAACATCATTTTTTCATCTTTGTATTTCTTTCTATCTTCGGCACTTAGATCTTTAATTGCAACCTCTTCTTCGTCATCTGTAACACCCCGACCACGTAAAACAACAAAACATGGCGGAAAACGTCGGGGAGTGTTGTTACAGAATCATTGTTTCATAACACATGGAAATTTAAATATTGTTTTATTGATTAAAATAGTTACAATGTCTTGACAATCAAAGAAACATAACATAAATAACTAGTCTTGCATCTTTTATTGTCGCTAAGGCCAAAGTCCGCCTAAGTGTATCTGGATAAATCCTATGCATCATATCCTGAAAACACATGTGAAAATAGGTACGTCAGCATAAAAATGCCTGTGAGATACATAGGTTTTGTGAAAACAGAATTCATGACTTATGTTTGAGAAAATGTTTAGTCATGAACCTTGTAATTTGCTTTGTCTTGTAAATCATTTGAAAAACGATAAGATCAGATGATATGTATAAATAAGAGAATAATGTATGGTTAAATGAATAACCATGTAAAATGAGTTTGTATAAAATAAGTTGTTTGTAAATTAATGTCTTGTGAAAAGTATGTTATCTGTATAAACTGTTATATGTCCAAATTGAAATGATTCAAATAACGCTACGATATGTAAAACCATACAATCACTTATATATAGGAAGTACCAGCGGCGTATCCACCATGCTTGTATCATATTACACACGCCTCGTTACTTAAATCACTTACTCAAACCAAACCAACAACGTAAGATGTTTATGTTTAAACCAATTGCCAATTGTATTGAATAATATGTCAAAATGTTTATGTCAAGATGTAAGTCATGTAGTGTATAACCAATGTCAATAATGTTTATGAGTCAAATGTAAATCATGTAATGTGTAACCAATGTCAATAAAGTTTATGTGTCAAATGTAAATCATGTAATGTGTAACCCAAAATGATATGTATGGCTAGTGAAATATATCAACTAAACCATATGCACAAAAACAAAGTATTGAAGTAAAACATGGTTTAAATCAAAACTATGTTTTGTGGAACAAATGCATGCTATACTGATATAAACATCTATGCGGTATTGTGAGAATGCATACATCCAAGCCTTGAGACTGTGGCGATAAACCCTTAGACAAATTAAAGGTTTATCTAAGTTATGTATATCGAATTCGGTCATTCCTTTCATCCAAACCTACCCAGGATGTCCGGAACGGGAGTTGTCAATTCCTATGGTACCACTACCTACTAACGAACGGCGTGATCGGTGTTAATGAATGTATATTGATCCATCAAAACAAACCAAATATCATATCAAAATGTAAGCATGTGATGAATAATAAATGTACTAAGTATGCACACAATGGGCATACATAGCATAGAATGTAATGTAAAATAATGTACTAAGTACGCACACAATGGGCATACATAGCATAAAATGTAATGTAAAATAATGTACTAAGTACGCACACAATGGGCATACATAGCATAAAATGTAATGTAAAATAATGTACTAAGTACGCACACAATGGGCATACATAGCATAAAATGTAATGTAAAATATTGTACTAAGTACGCACACAATGGGCATACATAGCATAAAATGTAATGTAAAATAATGTACTAAGTACGCACACAATGGGCATACATAGCATAAAGTGTAATGTAAATTAATGTACTAAGTATGCACACAATGGGCATACATATCATAAAATGTAGTGTAAAATAATGTACTATAAGTGTACTATTGAACATAACAAGCATATGATATGAAAACATGGAAAAGCATGAAAGTAACAAGTAGGCACATGTGTTTCACCCCAAAATGTTTGGAAAACAGTAAAAGAGGGGTCTATGTACTCACTTGAGATTGCTTAGAAGTCCTTGTGTAACAACCAAACAATGCTAGAGATCACGGAAATCAAACGGCACCTAATATAGGTAACTATGTTAATATACCGGACCTAAATCGGAGGATTGGATAGAATGAGGGTTCGTAAACCAAACGAGTATGGAGACTCATGTAATATGGTTTAACAAAGCCTACATACTACAATGAAACCTAACCTAAGTGCTTACGACCCATTACGACCCGTTTAGGTAGCTTATGCTACTTTAACGCGTCGTTCGCGTAAAACGCGTTCGGAACGCCTAACTAGCCCTATGATAAGTAAAATATGCCTTAATATGTCTAATATTGTTACCAAATCAGTTTAGATACCAAAAGTTATGTTACATATGCTTAAGATGAATTTTGGCGTAAAAAGGGCATTTTGGTCATTTACCTAAGGCATATAAACTACCTATCATACAACTAACTAAACGCCGTGACCATAAGGTATAACCTCGGAAGGTTATTCCCTATATACTATGGTCACCTAATGTGCTTGGTCGGATCCTAATGATCGACCAAACGGGTCGGGTTCGAAAGCATAAGCGATTGTTTAGATTGCTTACCTTACGACCCTATATAAGCACTAAACTAAAAGTGACGAGTTAAGCATGTTAAAACATGCTTAACTAAGTTTAGAAAACAGGTTTGGTATCAAAACAAACGGTTTTGATACCTAATAAGTAGTTTGGTTACAAAATACGCATTAACACGCATTTTGGCCGAAACTACGACTCGTCACTGAGTCTAGATAACGTGGTAATCAGTAGGTATAGTCACTAGGGACTATAACCATCGTGATCACGCTCACGTTATGAAGTTCAAACGAACTTCGCATTGACCATAAACTGGTCAATGCAGAAAGTCAAACAAAGTTTGACTTTCGGACTCGAAAAGCAATAAAAGAACGAAGGAACACTTACAAAGGGTCCCCGCAAGATTGATAATCCAAGTATTCTCAGGTATGAGGTGATGAAACACCCCAACTTAGAGAAATCTCAGATTTCAAGTGGGTTTTGCAATGAATGGGGTTGGGTATTTATAGATTTCGGTTCACCGTTAGGATCGTTTCTTGGAGAAGAGGGAATGATCACATCCCTACACTTGTTGGCATGTTATGGTAGCTCATTTTGCCCCCACCACCAGTTATTGACAATTGGCATTGGCCTTTGGGGGTGTTTAAGGGCTGTTAACAGCTCAAAAATGACTTTTGCTGATCAGAAGGGGCCTCGCGTGACGCCAAAGGGGCTAGGTGTCACGCTAAGGTCCCCCTGATCAGCAAACACTTTCCAATGTTTCCATTTCAGTCCCCGTTGTGTATTAAGGCCATTTCTGACATGTTTAAGGCTCGTTAAGCCATTTTCAAGGCCCTAAAATGATGCCTAAACATTGTGGACATGAAACATGCTCAAAAATATCCCGGATGACGGTTCGTTTGGCCGTACGATCGTGATGTTCGCTTAATTACGACGGAATGCGCATAAGCGCGAAAAATGATCCAAATTGCGTGACGAATGGATTTTTCTCATGCCAAACACTAAAATAAAATATTTTAGTGCTTACATAAATTTTTGGATGTCCGGATGTATTCAGAACGTAAGTTATGCGCGAAAATGCAAACTTGTGCACTTTTTGACGCTTTTAGTCCCTGAATGACCCAAAAGTTTATTTTAGCATACCGAACCCCTCAAAGCCTATTTCTAAGCTATGTAAAGGATATTTATGGTATGTTTAACTTATGGTCATGTTCCGGAATGTTTGTTACTGTTCAAATTGGCATACTTTCGTAGTTTGTCAAGTTTAGTCCCTGTAAGCGAATTAACTTGTTTTTGCCATACCAAAGCCTTCAAAACTTATTTCTAAGTTATGTAAAGGTTATTTAAGGTATGTTAAGTATATGTTGATGTTCCGGAGTATTTGTCGCATTAAACTGATTATGTTTACTCTCCAGAAAGCGATTTAGAGTTTGGAATTGAACAAAAATTGATATGTGCAAATGATACACATATTTATACAAGTCCCAAGTATGAAATACAATATTTCATTGGTTCGGTATTTGTTTGATGGCCATGGAGGCACAGGTGTCACAGTCTCCCCTACTTTAGGAAATTTCGTCCCGAAATTTTATTTAGAGGAAACTTGTGAGAGTTTAAAACATGAAGTTGAAAAGATCGAACAACATTGGTTAGGGTTCTGAACTTCTAGTAACTTTAATAACTTCATGATTGCAATGTAAGATGGATACTTATATACAAGTATATGAAGCGTCATTGGTGCGTCCACCGTACCTCCATTACATCGTTCTCATTTTGTTATTGTTGTCGCTATCGGTCCTTACACATAATAAATCTTACTGGGTTTCTGTGCACTAAATTTCATAATTATGTACGCGTCCATAATTAGACAATTCCTTGCATAGTTCGCACAGTCTATTTTATAATGTGTAGGGGAAAACCAAATGAACAAACCTGTGATGAGTGTGACTAGACCACCATATGGTCCCTTTTATTAAATCAATAAATGATTTTAATAGACAACCAAGGAGTCTTTTCAGCTTATATCATCACATGTCATTCTTAACCAGATTTTTGAATCAATCTTTTTTACTAGACCACTAAAAGGGTCTCTTATGAATCATGGAGTGGTACTATATAATCCAAGGGTCTTAACTATTACATAGAAGCCCATTAAGGATTTAAGGTAGTACCTTTTTGAACATCCTACTACGAATCCCTCATATGAAGATATGAAAGATTCTTCGAGGATTTGGATAACGAATATCCAGAGTATACAAAAACACAAAATGCATAAAAGAAAACACAAGATGCATAAACACATAGTCATATAACCACAAAGATTGTTTATCTAAATCTTTAATTTGTTAATTTGTTTTGCTAACAGAGCATATGTATTTAAAGCACACTAGGAATCCATCTCGTGGATTTCATTTGGTACTTTAAACATTATCAAGAATCTAACTATAAAGATAGAAAGATTTTCAAAAGAAAAATTCGATTTCGATTATAAGGAACCGAAATGTTCGAATTTAGGTACATAAGGAATCCAATCAAGGACTCTGATTTGAATGATAATCATCCACAAGGGTCTAAATGTGAAGATAAAAAGATCCCATATGGATTTTAGAAGTTGAAGATGTTTTGAAACCTTGCACTTGATGTGCTTAGGTCAAAACATGAAGTAAAATGCTTATGAAGTTGAGATGCCAGATATGCCAAGGCGACATATGAAGCAAAATTTGAAAGTTAAGTCAATGTATGAAGAAAATATTTTTGAAAACTATGCATGGGGTTCTTAAAAAGATGTGTTCAATGTTTTTGAAACCTTATATATAATACATTTGAAATCATAAAGTAGGTGTATTAGGTAGGTATATATTTATAAAAAAATATTGTTTTTAACATCATGCGAGATGAATTTTGAAATTATGTATAAGATTTTTGAAAACATGAATGATGCTTTTCGAAATCATGCACTTGATAAGAAAATGTACTGTGTTAATATTGTTTTCAGACTATATGAAACATTTTGAAATTATGAAGGTTGTTTTTGAAAGTATAGCCAATGTTTTTGAAATAACATAGACAATGCATTTAAAAAAAAATTGTTTTCAAACTATATGAAACGTTTTGAGATCATGAAGATTGTTTTTGAAATACTCGTACTGTGTATGTTGAAAAATCAAAACGTAATAGGTATGAGATTTGAAAATACCCTTAGTTATCTATCCAAGGATTCAAAGGCACAGATGTGCAGAAGCATGATTACTCATAATGTCACTTTATTTTCTGTACTTTGTTTCTTAGAGTGAAACGAGTACTTAAAATTTTTGAGGGAATCATGAGCGATCATTTGAAAGAGAGAAATCACAAGAGTAGTTTGTAAGGTACATAGTTTCTTGATGTAGGTACCATAGGAAAAGTCATACACACATGTAACTACACTTGTATATCAGAATTGTGAACAATAATTTATTTATAAACAAAACAGATTGTTTCACATTACAAGAAAATAGAAGAACAAAAGCATAAGACAGCAACATCTTATAGTCAGCCTACTGCTCATCCGTGGGTTGGATTTGCATTAGCAAGCTTTGGGTAATCCCTTAGGAAATGGCCCATCTCGCCACAGTTATAGCAAGACCCTTGTGAGGAACGAGCTTGAGCAGAGTCGGCTTGTAGTTGATTTGGACCACCTTGGTTCGGGTTACATCGACAAGCACTTGCCAGGTGACCAACTCGCCCACATGATGCACACAGACGACACGGTAAGTGAGCTTGGTGATGCCCATTACATTTGTCGCATATTGGTGTCGTTCCCTTGTATTGCTTCTTAGCAGGTGATGTTGCCACCCGGATGGGTCCTGTTTGATTTGGTACTGCTGTAGTTGGGCAAACCCTTGCCGTATGACCTATAAGTCCACAAATTTGGCATTTGCGGCACTTCACACTAGCCTGATGATGAAGGCTACATTGGTTGCACAAGGGTGCAGTTCCATTGTATGGCTTCCTAGCAGGGGGTTGAGCTGGTTGGTTAGGGATGGCTTGACCAATGTGAGCGACCACGGCGAAGTTCTGAGAAGCCTTTCGCTTCTTTGACTTCTTAGGGGATCTAGTCTGTTCATCCATGGTCTTTGATTCCTTGATTGGTTTCTTGGCTGGTGGTGGTATCACTTGGCTAGGTCTTGCCTGTTTTGGTGCAACCGCTGCGGGATTCTTTGGAGCTTTACGTTTCTTTGGTTTAGGTGAAGGCTTGGCCTCTGCCTCCTTTGGTGACTCTTGAGTGGCTTCATTCTGGAGACGATACATGGCAATAGCTAATTCAACAGTCTTCAGGACTACTTCGCTTATTCGCTGGGCAAATTTGGTTGTTTGCTCGGACATTTGACCGTTGCTGAGAGGAAGAGACATTCTAGAAGAAAATGAAAGATATAGGAAGAAACAAGTGAAAGGTTATCAGACAATCAAAACAGGATGGCAATGCATAAAAATTGCGATCATTTGTTTGTTACCTAAGGCAAACAAATGAGACGGTGACAAATCAAAGTAAACGGGTCATATTAATGTATCACTGAAGACATGCTCGCCTATAAGTGAACACTCACCCCAAGAGTTCCCAGGTAAGAGTGACTGGTCCGATACTGCGGATTTGTACGAACACTCTAGCCTTCGACAGAAAACTCAGGGTACAGGCATTCACTCTTCCAGTTTGCACGTGTTCACATTATAAGATCCAAACTTTGATGATATTTGAAAACTTAGAGGGTTCAAAACCTTACAATAGAGGGTTCAAAACCTAGTAATCAATCATCCTAGAACAGATGATTAGTTTTCAAAGCGGTTTTGAAATTTGTGTTCTTGTTGTGGTTGTCGCCTAAGGATAGGTGACAATATTGTTTTATGACTAAACGCAAGTAAACTCGCGTTAGGGTCCTAGGAAGGTTATAGACTAGGTCAAAGTATTACTAATAACCTAATTCCCTATAACCATGAGCTCTGATACCAACTTTTCTGTCACACCCCGACCACGTAAAACAACAAAACGTGGCGGAAAACGTCGGGGAGTGTTGTAACAGAATCATTGTTTCATAACACATGGAAATTTAAATATTGTTTTATTGATTAAAATAGTTACAATGTCTTGACAATCAAAGAAACATAACATAAATAACTAGTCTTGCATCTTTTATTGTCGCTAAGGCCCAAGTCCGCCTAAGTGTATCTGGATAAATCCTATGCATCATATCCTGAAAACACATGTGAAAATAGGTACGTCAGCATAAAAATGCCCGTGAGATACATAGGTTTTGTGAAAACAGAATTCATGACTTATGTTTGAGAAAATGTTTAGTCATGAACCTTGTAATTTACTTTGTCTTGTAAATCATTTGAAAAATGATAAGATCAGATGATATGTATAAATAAGAGAATAATGTATGGTTAAATGAATAACCATGTAAAATGAGTTTGTATAAAATAAGTTGTTTGTAAATTAATGTCTTGTGAAAAGTATGTTATCTGTATAAACTGTTATATGTCCAAATTGAAATGATTCAAATAACGCTACGATATGTAATACCATACAATCACTTATATATAGGAAGTACCAGCAGCGTATCCACCATGCTTGTATCATATTACACACGCCTCATTACTTAAATCACTTACTCAAACCAAACCAACAACGTAAGATGTTTATGTTTAAACCAATTGCCAATTGTATTGAATAATATGTCAAAATGTTTATGTCAAGATGTAAGTCATGTAGTGTATAACCAATGTCAATAATGTTTATGTGTCAAATGTAAATCATGTAATGTGTAACCAATGTCAATAATGTTTATGTGTCAAATGTAATTCATGTAATGTGTAACCCAAAATGATATGTATGGCTAGTGAAATATATCAACTAAACCATATGCACAAAAACAAAGTATTGAAGTAAAACATGGTTTAAATCAAAACTATGTTTTGTGGAACAAATGCATGCTATACTGATATAAACATCTATGCGGTATTGTGAGAATGCATACATCCAAGCCTTGAGACTGTGGCGATAAACCCTTAAACAAATTAAAGGTTTATCTAAGTTATGTATATCGAATTCGGTCATTCCTTTCATCCAAACCTACCCAGGATGCCCGGAACGGGAGTTGTCAATTCCTATGGTACCACTACCTACTAACGAACGGCGTGATCGGTGTTAATGAATGTATATTAATCCATCAAAACAAACCAAATATCATATCAAAATGTAAGCATGTGATGAATAATAAATGTACTAAGTATGCACACAATGGGCATACATAGCATTGAATGTAATGTAAAATAATGTACTAAGTACGCACACAATGGGCATACATAGCATAAAATGTAATGTAAAATAATGTACTAAGTACGCACACAATGGGCATACATAGCATAAAATGTAATGTAAAATAATGTACTAAGTACGCACACAATGGGCATACATAGCATAAAATGTAATGTAAAATAATGTACTAAGTACGCACACAATGGGCATACATAGCATAAAATGAGGTGATGAAACACCCCAACTTAGAGAAATCTCAGATTTCAAGTGGGTTTTGCAATGAATAGGGTTGGGTATTTATAGATTTCGGTTCACCGTTAGGATCGTTTCTTGGAGAAGAGGGAATGATCACATCCCTACACTTGTTGGCATGTTATGGTAGCTCATTTTGCCCCCACCACCAGTTATTGACAAGTGGCATTGGCCTTTGGGGGTGTTTAAGGGATGTTAACAGCTGAAAAATGACTTTTGCTGATCAGAAGGGGCCTCGCGTGATGCCAAGGGGGCTAGGTGTCACGCTAAGGTCCCCCTGATCAGCAAACACTTTCCAATGTTTCCATTTCAGTCCCCGTTGTGTATTAAGGCCATTTCCGACATGTTTAAGGCTCGTTAAGCCATTTTCAATGCCCTAAAATGATGCCTAAACATTGTGGACATGAAACATGCTTAAAAATATCCCGGATGTCGGTTTGTTTGGCCGTACGATCGCGATGTTCGCTTAATTACGACGGAATGCGCATAAGCGCGAAAAATGATCCAAATTGCGTGACGAATGGATTTTCTCATGCCAAACACTAAAATAAAATAATTTAGTGCTTACATAAATTTTTGGATGTCCGGATGTATTCAGAACGTAAGTTATGCGCGAAAATGCAAACTTGTGCACTTTTTGACGCTTTTAGTCCCTGAATGACCCAAAAGTTTATTTTAGCATACCGAACCCCTCAAAGCCTATTTCTAAGCTATGTAAAGGATATTTATGGTATGTTTAACTTATGGTCATGTTCCGGAATGTTCGTTACAGTTCAAATTGGCATACTTTCGTAGTTTGTCAAGTTTAGTCCCTGTAAGCGAATTAACTTGTTTTTGCCATACCAAAGCCTTCAAAACTTATTTCTAAGTTATGTAAAGGTTATTTAAGGTATGTTAAGTATATGTTGATGTTCCGGAGTATTTTTCGCATTAAACTGATTATGTTTACGCACCAGTTTGCGTATAACTCTCCAGAAAGCGATTTAGAGTTTGGAATTGAACAAAAATTGATATGTGCAAATGATACACATATTTATACAAGTCCCAAGTATGAAATACAATATTTCATTGGTTCGGTATTTGTTTGATGGCCGTGGAAGCACAGGTGTCACATCATCATTCATCAGTCTAATATATTTCGTTTCAACACATTCCCAAGCATCTAGATAATTGGCTTGTACCCAGTTTTCAAAACGTCCTTCCCAACCTTTATACTCCTCGATGTTCATTAGCTTAGGCGGTTTTTGCATAGTCCCCGTTTCATTTTCTAACATCGTGTTCTGTGCAAGAGTAATCGTGGTAACCGGAGTAGCAAATGCGTTGAAAAATTCCTCTTCCATTATTAGTTTTTTCAAACTTCACAAAAACAGTTCTGTTCAAACGAAATTACAGTCTCAAGCGGAATCTCTTTTTAAATGGAATTACCCTGTTCAAACGGAATCAGTACGTTCAAGCGAAATCTCCTTTCAAGCAGAATATCTTTTCAAGCGGAATACCTAATTTCGCTTGAACTAACACCTATTTCAAACGGAATATCAGGATTGAAGCGGAATAGCACGTTTCAAACGAAATCAACAGAACTTTTCAAGAGGAATAATGGATTCAAGCGGAATCAACCCAATTTCTCAAACAAAATACCGATTTCAAGCGAAATCAACCCAATTTCTCAAGCGAAATACCGGTTTCAAGCGGAATCAGGAACTAATTCCGTTTGAACTGCTGCTGATGTCATCATTCTCGCGTTGATTTTGAAACGGAATTACAAATTTTATCTGTTTTAGATCGAAAATTTTCTCAAAGATTTGTTAAAACAAAATTCCGAGTATGATGTGTGAAAATCAAGACATTTTGACCGTGAAAAGTTGTAGATTTTGAAAAAGAAGATGTAGAAATCAGAATTTTCAACTGAATTGGTAAGAACTCTTCTTCCTGAGCTCTGATACCACTTGTAGGATCGTTTTTAGACCCAAACGAGTCGATCAGAAGAGTTTTACTCAATACGAAAGGCGGAAACAGACGTATCGAGGTCAATTCAGCTAGAATATCACTTTAAACTGTCGTATTATTGATTTGATAGCAAATTACAGCGAGACGACACTTCGGCAGCACTTCGTTGCACAAACCAGAATTCTTACAACTAATTTCGCTTGGGAGGTATTTATAGATGTGTGATTCCGCTTGAAAATGTCACATGACATTTCAAGCGGCAATAACTAAGTTAATTTCGCTTGAAATGATACATGATACTTTCAAGCGGAATTAGCTTAAAATACCATCCAAACCCTAGTTTTCTCGAACAACGTGCCCTGATCTAACAATTCTAATATAAGACTCGATACAAGATGAAGTCGACAGACGCATGCACTAACAGATCTACTAGGACTACCTCCACAACGACAAGTCGAATTCCGTATAGACTTGGTTCCAGGAGCCGCTCCTGTAGCCAAGGCTCCCTATCGGCTTGCACCATCCGAAATGCAAGAATTATCTACACAACTTCAGGAGTTGTTGGATAAAGGATTCATAAGGCCAAGCTTCTCACCTTGGGGAGCTCCATTATCTTACGTGAAGAAAAAGGATGGAACACTACGGATGTGCATCGACTATTGAGAATTGAACAAGCTCACTATCAAGAATCGGTACCCACTACCGAGGATTGATGACTTATTTGATCTGTTACAAGGATCAAGCTACTATTCCAAGATCGATCTTCGATCTGGATACCATCAGTTAAGAATCCAAGAGGAAAGCGTACCCAAGACTGCATTCAGAACACGCTATGGGCATTACGAGTTTCTTGTGATGCCATTCAAACTGACGAACGCACCAGCGGTCTTTATGGATCCGATGAACTGCGTATGCAAACCATATCTCGATAAATTCATGATTGTATTTATCGATGATATCCTAATTTACTCGTGAACGAAAGAAGAGCACGAGCAACACCTCAGAACCATTCTGGAACTACTGAAGAAAGAGAAACTTTATGCAAAATTCTCGAAATGCGAGTTCTGGATTCGCGAAGTACAATTTCTTGGCCACGTTGTGAACGAGAAGGGCATCCATGTAGACCCATCCAAGATATAAGCCATAAAGAATTGGGAAGCCCCCAAAACCCCAACTGAAGTTCGACAATTTTTGGGCTTAGCGGGCTATTATCGACGGTTTATTGAGTATTTCTCAAAGATAGCTCAACCGCTAACTACCCTTACACAGAAAGATAAGAAGTACGACTGGGGTGACAAGCAGGAAGAAGCCTTCCAGCTACTTAAAAATAAGCTATGCGATGCACCAATACTATCATTACCCGAAGGCACTGAAGACTTCGTGGTATACTGCGACGCTTCACGACAAGGTTTGGGTTGCGTGCTCATGCAACTCCAGAAAGTCATCGCTTACGCTTCAAGACAATTGAAAGTGCATGAAAGGAACTATACCACTCACGACCTAGAGCTAGGCGCAGTGGTATTCGCCTTGAAGATCTGGTGACACTATTTATATGGTACTCGATGTACAATCTTCACAGATCACAAAAGCTTACAACACATATTCGATCATAAGGAATTAAACATGTGTGAGCGACGATGGGTCGAACTGCTGAACGATTATGACTGTGAGATTAAGTACCATCCTGGAAAGGCAAACGTTGTAGCAGACACACTAAGTCGAAAAGAAAGAGTTAAGACCCTAAGGGTTCGAGCATTAGAAATGACTATTCAAACGAACCTCACTGCACGTATTCGTGATGCACAACAAGAAGCCCTTAAGATGGAAAACCGTAAAGCTGAATACCTCCGGGGTATGTTGAAATATATGGTGCCAAATGCAGAGGGAACCTTATACTTTAAGAAGCGTATTTGGGTTCCGCTCTATGGCAACATTCGAGAAGTCATCCTTGATGAAGCACACAAATCGAGATACTCGATCCATCCAGGATCGGACAAAATGTATCAAGACTTAAAGGAATATTATTGGTGGCCGAGACTCAAAAGCGATGTTGCTGTTTATGTTGGAAAATGCCTAACCTGTGCTAAGGTTAAGGCTGAATATCAGAAACCATCTGGCCTACTACAACAACCAGAGATACCCATGTGGAAATGGGAGCAAATCTCGATGGACTTCATAACGAAATTACCCAGGACCCCTAGGGGCACGATATGATATGGGTGATAGTTGATCGATTGATGAAATCGGCGCATTTCCTACAGATCCGAGAAAAAGACAGCACTGGAAAGCTTGCTGAGCTATACCTGAAAGAAATCGTGGCACGTCATGGAGTGCCTTTCTTAATCATTTCAGACAGAGATGGACGCTTTGTCTCAAGAATCTGGCAATCCTTTCAGGAAGCCTTTGGATCTCAGCTAGATCTAAGCACGGCCTTCCATCCACAAACAGACGGCCAGAGCGAATGAACTATACAAACGCTAGAAGATATGCTTCGCGCATGTGTTATGGACTTAGGCGGCAGCTGGGATACTCATCTACCTTTAGTTGAGTTTTCCTACAATAACAGTTATCATACAAGCATAAAAGCCGCACCGTTCGAAGCTCTGTATAGCCGCAAGTGCCGCTCGCCCTTATGTTGGGCAGACGCTGGAGACAAACGAATGGTTGGTCCTGAACTTGTACAAGAGACAACCAACAAGATTATGCAGATCCGAGAGCGCATTAAGGCGGCTCGAGATCGACAAAAGAGCTACGCTGATCGAAGACGAAAACCATTAGAATTCGAGGTGGAAGACAAAGTTTTGTTAAAAGTCTCACCTTGGAAGGGCGTAGTAAGATTTGGAAAACGTGGAAAGCTGAATCCACGATACATCGGACCATTCAAGGTTTTGGAAAGAATTGGTACCGTGGCATACAAGTTGGAATTACCGGAAGAACTTAATGGAGTACATGATACGTTCCATGTATCCAACCTCAAGAAGAGTCCAACACAAGAAAACGTGATCATCCCTGCGGATGAAGTGCATATTGATGGCGCCCTCCGATTTACAGAACAACCCGTTGAGGTTACCGACTGGAAAGTCAACAAGACCAGGAGGAGCAGTGTGAAACTTATCAAAGTACGTTGGAACTCTAAGCACGGTCCCGAGTACACGTGGGAACGTGAAGACCATTTTAAAGAAAAGTACCCCCACCTGTTCAAGAAGACTCCTGCGAGAGTTAGTTCAGCCTGAATTTCGGGACGAAATTCTTTTAACGGGGGGAGACTGTGACAACTGGCACCAAACCGGTAATTTCCATACACTTTAATTATTATTTAATGACTACAATTATGTGCTTAAATGTCAACATTGTTTGATTACATACTATACAAGTGAATTCATGCACGTTTTATACTACAAGAATTACTTTATGATAGCGTTGCGTCAGAAATACTAGTAAACTCACCGGTAAGACACATTGTGTCAACAAAGCTGCAGAAAGCAGTCAGAGAATAGAATTGGGGCCTAGGTGTAGGTCCAACGACAAGAATACATTAAAACCCAAGAGTACATACAAGGGTTAACACATAGACTTTTCGGAAGCTAAAATACGCACTAAAAAGCACCCGAAACGCACTTTAAGTGCAGAATTTTACAGAATTCAGCTATAATCAGCTTTATAACCTCAAAATATTATGCAGAATTCATGTTTTATCATCCAGAATACTTTCCTAAGTGTCGGGAATTGAAAGTATCAGAAAAGGATACTCAAAGGACACTAAACGGTGCAAATTAGCACTTTAACGAACCGGTAACTAACCGAACAACCGGACATTACCCGGAACACCAAAATATTGCTTGAAGCATTGTTTAATTAGTTTTTAGCTAGTTATGGTCCCCGAACACCATAACACCCGTGTCACACCCCGATATTTCCACGTTTTACCGGTGGGCCCGGTGGGGAGTATCGTGACGTAGTTGATATCATCATAGTCAAACAACACAATTTAAATGCACAGCGGAAGCAAAAGATAATTATATTACAACCGAATGAGAATATCAAAGTATTACAAACGGTATGAAAAGGATCCACAGGCGGATCAAATAAAAGAAAACTGTTCAACAGACTTTAGGCATCTAGAACTTGCAAGATTCCCTATTGACGCCCTGAGCTCCCAGCCAATTACGTACAGTACCTGCCACTTAACCTTTTTGGAAAATACGTCAGTTTACACTGGTAAATACAATTTAACTGACTCATTTTGAAAATGTTTAAGAAAATTGATTTGAATGCACAAGGCACAAAAATTCCTTTTATAACTTGGGACAATTTTATTAATAAAAATCTTGTATTCGATTTACATGGTTGTCCAACATTTAGGGCCAGTGATTATACAAGCCGGTCAAGATTAATAGACACACCACAAATATAATCTCACAAGAAGACACCCTTACGAGTGAGTATATCTTTTACATACGCAACAGGAGGTGTTATGCCTACACCTTGTGCTTAAGTTGTGGCCATTCACTTTTTAAATGAGCCAAGGATATCCAGGACAAGGTCATTAACCCCTAATGTTATTTGTTATCAATCAATACAGATTAAAACGGGATTATGCAATTTAATCATCTCCGATTAAAAGGTTTCTACACCCGACCAAGCGGTATTTTTATAATACCGTATCCCAAGCCCGTATAGGGAAAATAAGTTAAAAGTATTTACCTGAGCTAGCAATACAATTTATACTCAGCCGTATATTCTAATCAGCAAGCACAAGTACTTCTACTTGGGCTCTTAATCTGGAACGAAGGTTTTATTAACCTATTAGATTCCTAACAGGTCTTATTTAAGTTGAAACTTAGACCGGTTAGTTTTAAGGAAATGTTTACGGTTCAAAACGCATGATTAAGCGAAGACCGGAATAGAATGTGATTTAGACCCGACAAGTTTGGAGACTTGTATAATAGGGTACACTAAACACATTCTGGATTTTGAGGCAAAAATGATAAGGTTTGACCCGTTTTGGTCAATTTATGCAAACTAGTTACATAAACCGATCCGAACGCGAAATATACGTAACGGGTAACAATAAGAGTCAAACACATGTTTCCTAAGTTAATATGCCTTAAACATGTTGTGATATCAGTAAGATACCCTCTGTTATGCCCAAAACGAATTTAAAACCAATTTATGCCCCGTAGGGGTATTTTGGTCATTTAAAAGGTTATAAAAGAGGTTTAATATAAATCTAAGTTTCAGGTCTGATTATATCAGTAAAAATACTTAATTTAATAAGTTATATCAGTAGGGTATTAAACATATGTGAATTTTATCATTTATAACCAAACTATGCACCGAAGGGGCATTTTGGTAATTTCACATAAGGTTTAAAGGTCAAATTTGGAAATCTGAGTTTCAAACTTTTGGTTACTGTTAAAGTATAAAAATTTACTAACAATATCACCAGGTATCAAACCTTATATGTTAAAAATAGTTTTAACTTATACCATGTGTTAAAAACGCGTAAAAAGGCGGTTTTAAGCGATTTCCGGGTTTTTAAGAAAAGCTGATACTTTTATCATTCCAGAAAGCTTAAAATATTTTATTTATCATATAAAATCAGTAGCAAAAGGTTTGGGGTGAAAATGTTTTATAAAACTCATTTTATAGGCCAAAAGGGCAAAACCGACAATAACCGAATTAAAGGTATAACTCTATGTTATGCTCAGCCTAAAAATAAATAAAAATCTTCAAAAATCCCAAAATATTATTTTACATCAGTAGGTAAAAAGTTTGGTATCAAAAATTGGGTTTAGATAGGATATACGCTAATTATGCAGTTTAATTAATAAAAAGCTTTTCATTTACGCTAATGAGCATAACTCCTAATCTAGACCTCAAACTGATGTCAAATTTTAGGTACAAGTTTATAAATCAGTAACTAAGGTTTCTTTTCTTTCATATTTTCAAAAAATATCGTTTTAAGGTCAAAAGGGCATAACGGTCAACATTTAGGCATATAACAGAAGCATGTATATGAATCAGATAACTAAGGATCCAAGTTGTATAACTTCAGAGGGTTACACTAACCTATAACATGATCCTAATGAAATCCTAAGGCATATCTAAACTAAGCTAAATCGGGTCAGAACTGAAAGTCAAAGCAAAAGTCTACTTTTGCGACTTTCGGTTCCGAACCGATCCTAAACTTGAAATTGTCGGGTTGAACATGCTTAGGCATGTTCTTATACTAATTACCAAGTTATACAAGTGTTAAAACAGGTTTCATAGCTTCTATATTGCTAATTATGAATTTATTTGCAAAATAGCTTTCTGTTGACTTTTTATTATTAGGTTTGACCCGACATTTGACCAAGCTAGGGTGATAATCAGTAGGTGCCCTCTTAGGTGTTTATTACCTACACAATTACCAACTTATAACTATTCTTAATTTGACTAATGACTGGATCATTAGTGTTTAATCACTAAGTCAAACCTTAACTATGATAAGTTTGACTTTTGACCATTAAACTAATCAAAGCTGAAATTAGGAGGTTAAGGACACTTACAAATGGTCCTTAGTACTCAAAAGAACTCCAAGGAAGTTCCAAATGCTCAGGATCCTCCAGAATTGAGAAGGTAGCAAGATTGGAATGAAATGGGCAAATGAAAGTGTTGAAGAACACTTCTATTTATAGTTGAAGAGGATTTAGGAGATCACTCCAGGTGTTTGGAGGCTTCCTAGGATGATTACAAGTGCCCCCATACGTGTTACAAACAGGCAACAAGCCCATAGATTCAATTTGATGGTTTAAACTTGCTTGGTGTGGGGAACAAGCAAATTTTTCGTAGCTGGCACCATCATACAGACCGTATGGTCTAATGTATACGGTCCGTAAGGACCTGGTCAGATCAGCAAAGTTTCAACAGTTGACAAGTTTAGCCCCTGCACTTCCAAATGCCATTTCCGACACATCTAAGGCCCATTAAACCATTTTTAAGGCTCTACAATGATGCCTAAGCATAGGGAACATGAAACATGCTCAAAAATATGCCAGATGTCGGTTCGTTTGGTCGTATGGTCTCGTTGTTTGGCTAATTCCGACGAAACACGGACGAACATGAAAAACGATCCAAACGACGCGACGAATGGAATTTTATCAAGCCAAACACTAAAATAAAATATTTTAGTGCTTACATAAATTTTTGGGTGTCCGGATATATTCAGATTGCAAGATATGCGCGAAAATGCAAACTTGTGTACTTTTTGACACTTTTAGTCCCTGCATGACATAAAAGTTTATTTTTGCGCACCAAGCACCTCTAAGCCTATATCTAAGCTATATAAAGGATAGTTAGGGTATGATTAACTCATGTTAATATTCCGGAAAGTCCGTTACCATACGAATCGGCATACTTTCGCAGTTTGACGCAATTAGTCCTTTAATTGCGCAAAGTAGCGCGAAACATTGTTTAATGATATCCAAGCCTTCCATGGCCCATAATGAGCATTCCCAAGCATATACTTAAATATTACAACACTCTCGTTCGCTTAAATGGTCACCGAAAGGCGTAGATTCAAAAGTTGACGCTTTAGGTCCCTCTATTGCGCAAACTTGTGCATCTCATCATTTAATAGCATCGAAGCCTCATCTAATCCATATTAGGCATTCTTGAAAGTATTATTAACATCACGATGATTCGGGTTTGCTTAAAGGTCATTCAGAGGTATAATTAAACATAATGACACTTTTAGTCCCTCTAACTTGCAAAGTTGGGCGTAACTTTACTTATAGGTATAAAAAGCCTTGAACGGCCAATGATTGGCATTCCCAAGAGTATAGTCAAATATCATGAAGCTCTCAGATTGTTAAAAGGTCACTCAAAGGTAAGAATTAACATGTTGACACTTTTAACCCTTTATTGCGCACACTTTCAATTATTTACACAAACGGCTATACTTGATCAACAAGTGGCCCATTTGTGAATATAAAAATGTAAAAGGTTATTTAGAAACTTATTTTAAGTATGTTAATACTTCCAGTTCTTTCATAATCAATGTTTTTCGATTTTTCGAAAAATTAGTCCCTTAAATTAAAGATTTGACTTTATTAGGGTTTATTACACGTGTCAATACATCATTGGACGTGATTTTACGAGGTGTTACATCCTCACCCCCTTAAAAGAAATCTCAACCTTGAGATTTGCTAAAATGATGGAAGTACTTTCTGACGTATCATGGACTTAACTTCCATAGTATCTTTGGGCCTCTAAGGGTATCCCATTTGACCTATACAATAGGTACATACTCTCTTTGGAGCTTCTTAACCTGTCGATTCTTAGTTTATACAGGTTTCTCATCAAATCATAATTTTCATTAATCTGCATATCATCATGTGATAATGCGTCTCGACTTATCGATGATACCTATTCTTACATTATTAATGTGGGTCGCCTTGCGAGCTCCACTAAGCTCCTTATACAGGTTCTAGTTTATAAGCTATTGATCTTTTTGATGTATTCGATTTCCTCGAATGGTTCTATATACCAGAATTTGACTAGCCCTGATAAAAATAAAATTTTTAGCACACCCTTCTTAGGGCGATACTTTCAATTGAACCTTATTCCTTATTAAGGACTTAAGAAGGTTGCGACTTTTATCAATCCTCAATTTTTCTGCCGATTACTGGCAACTTTAAGATGATTATAAATTCGAATGATCTTATTTGTTGTTTCCAATGCAACTTTTAGATCCTGATAATTGGACTTACCACTCTATTGTTCTAACAATAGATGTTTAACATTCCATCTATACAAGGTCCCCAAAGGAGTAGCCTTGATACTTACATAAAAATTGTTATGGAAAAACTTATTTTATGGTGAGAGGGTTATTCCAACTACTGCTTAAAACTAATCTTAAGGAATAGCTAATCCTTACAGTTAGTCGAACAAATCGATGATCCTGGGTAGTTGATGGCGATTCTTAATCGTTGTCTAAATAGGGTTGCGGTAATCAATGCATAAGCAAATGAACCGCCTTTTTTTTTAACAATATCAACTCTCTCAGAGCATTGAGTTAGTCTATATGAATCTCTATCTTAAGATTTCACTTAATCAGGGTTCCGATTATTCCATATTCAACATGGAGTTTTCACAACACTCCAACCCAAAGCGGGATGTTAATCTTAACTCTACTCGCCTCAGGAGGTAGATAGGGAAATCCTTGGAGTAGACAACCTAGACACAAGAAGGTTACAGAGATTTTTCCAAATCTCAGGCTCCAGTTCATCCTTCATTGCTTGTGTCAGATAAGGGACATATTCACATTACGAGTCTACGGATTTCTTAATCAGAGACATTTACTTGGATAATTCCATTCTAGATATCTTCTTTGAATACCATTAGTTAACTTTAGTACCATATGATTATTGGAATATCTTTGTGGTTCCATGAATTAAACCTCCATACTGATCAGGCATAGAAGCAATCTATGGAACATATTAAGATACACCAATCCTCATATGGCGATTTTGTCATACCATTTGGTATTCGTAATCAATAGGGATCAAAGAGATATCAATTACATGTGAATGTACTTTATCTGGAGAGAGGGTACATTAGAATTTTATGACTGAAGATTTCTGACAGGAACAAAAGAAATGGTTCCTACGATTTTCGTCTGTAAGTTTTACCTTACTCTTAATATCTAGGGTTCTTATGAAGATTTTAAAAGTTTGCTATACTTATAGTTTATGAAGGATTTATTGGTACCCGAACCAAAACAAAACTCTTAGCATTTATATCACTGATAAATGTTAAGGAATGTACCTGATGCCATTATTTATGAACTAGCTCAGGCATTTTAGGCGCTCTCATTCTTAAGCTTTCTAATCTTAGCCGCCTTTCCTTTGACAAACTTATGGCATATAGTCTTGATGTGGCCTTTCTCTTTACAGCCGAAGCAGACTGCATTCTTCATGTCCTTGTAGTCCAACGTTTTATGTTCCCTTGATTTGCAGACCCCACAAGCCCTCGGCTGCGATTGGGATTTTGGTTCGAACCTGCACTTCCCATAATGGCGCTTCTTGCAGGTCTTGCATACAGGTTTCTGGTTGGACTTTTGTTTGTTCTTTTTCTTAGAATTCTGGGAGTTATCTTCCTCCCTTTTCCTTTTTAGTTCATCCTTTGCATTAGAGGTATGAACGAGATCCTTCTTGTGAGTAAGGAAGGGTAATCTTGAATGAGATTTGGAGTAAGTAGCATTGGGTTCATTGAACTTTTTCACAGCCTTCTTCACAGCTTTTCCAATAGTTGTGTCTATCATAGTTTGAAGAACATCATTGGAAATTCTAAGGTTCACAATTGTAGCATCATTGGCATGTGTCGCACTATCCATAACATGATCAACTACTGTCTTATCTGAGTTTGCCATACTCGATATTGGTTCCTGCTATATTGTCGTCATTCTGCACCATCTCATGGGCATTCCTCTGGAAGACTCATGTGTTTGTTTTCCTGGCCTCTCCAGGCTTCTTTATAAGCTTTGGGCAGTTAGTCTTGATGTGCCCATCCTCGTTACAGTTGTAACAGGTCGCGTTCTTCAACTCCTTACAATCTAAAGTCTTGTGACCCTTGGTCTTGCAAATTCCACATAATTTAGCACGTGGGTCGATTGTGCATTTTCCAGAATGTTGCTACCTGCAGTTATTGCATTTGGGCTTGTTATTGAACTGACTCGAGTTTTTCTTAAACTCGAAATCTTTCCTGTGCTCAGAGCTTCCCTTCTTCTTCTTGTTAGATTGATGCGAGTTTTCCTCTTCTTCTTTCCTTTTTCCCTCACCGGAAGTTTTAACAGACTTATTTCGGATTGCATCTAAGGTGAGAGATAAGGATAAGTCCACCACGGACCTATATGTGGTTGGCCTAGATGCTTTAACATTTCCCTTTATCTCTGGTGCTAGGCCTCCAATAAAACGCGCTATGCGTTTAGGTTCAGGGGTGACTAAATAAGGAACTAGGCGGGACATGGTGTTAAAACTTGTCACGTATGCCTGGCAATCTAAATTCTTCATGACCAGAGTCAAGAAGTCTGATTCTATCTTTTCTACCTCATGCTGAGGGCAAAAATTTTCCTTGATTAATGCAACAAATTGATCCCAAGATATGTTGTAGAGTAGGACCTTTCCCGTGGCTTGGAGCAATGATCTCCACCATGCCAACGCTTCTCCTTTGAATGATTGTGAAACAAATTTCACAACATCTTGCTCCGCACAACCGCTGATGTCAACAACAGTGTCCATCTCATCGAGCCATGTCATGCAATCGATGGTCCCTTTTTCTCCTGTAAAGTCTCTGGGCTTGCAGGAGACAAAATATTTATATGAGCATGTCTTAACTGGTGCCTCTTGATGAAGCACAACCTGTCTAGATGGAACACTCCTTTGATTTGATGAGTGATGAACATCATCCTCCCTTGACTCATGTGTTTTAGAAGGGGGCTTACTACGAGCCATATATAGAGTCTTAGAGTGTGTATCACTTGATTCATTAAACTGTCTGTCAAGAGCTCGAGTAACAGCATCATCTATTAATGCATGTAGTTCTGCAGCAGTTATATTAATTCTGGTAGTATCATTGTTCTCCTTCAGGTGGATGTTAACCTCTTCTGATCCAGCCATGTAGCTTGATTGCTACATAAATATTGACAATGATTTATTCAAAGGTTATTATGGAATTATCATTTTTGATGATT
>JARYGA010027115.1:0-28573 GCA_030545235.1 Helianthus tuberosus
GGGCGGGGTAAGACTTGGTAGTATTAGAATTAAGTTGTTTTTTTCTTTTTTCTATTTAATTAAAAGTCAACAAACCACGTTGACCGCCTAGACCAACTAGGCCGACTTTTTCCGACTACGTCTGACTAGGCCGACTAGGCGCCAAGTTTGAGCAAGTTTGACCGAGGCCGACTAGTTGAGTCCGCCTAGGAGGAAGTCGCCTCGGAGGAGTTCCGAGGACCAAGTACTCGCCGAGTACAAGGCCTTAGAATCCGACTTTTACAACACAGGCTCGAACCAAGCCAAGCTTAAAAAACGAGCTCGATCCTAGATTGGAGCTCGTTTAATAAATAAGCCTGAGCCTCATATATCAAACTTGACTAGGCTCATGAGCCTAAACAAGCCAACTATTTATAAAAATATAATAACTTCTATTTACTATGGTAACTATAAGATTGCATAATAGATAGTATTGTATATAAAAATGAGAAAAATAGCAATAACATATATACAAAAACTTATAACTGTAAATATATAAATAAATGAATATATACACATATAAAAAAAATAACTAGTAAATAATAAATCAGCCAAGCTGAGTGTGTCGACCAGTTGAGTTGACCGATTGACTCGACGTTTGACTGGTCAACTATTGTCCACTTTGATCCATTAAGGGACATATGGTCCATTAAGAAATATACGATCCACTATTTGGTCGTTGTGAATTATTTAGGCCCAATATGGTCCATTAACACACATATGATCTACTACTGTTTATTGTGATCCACTAAGGCCCAATATGGTTCATGAAGACATGTATGATCCACTATTGGCCATTGTGGCCCATTTAGGCCCAACATGGTCCATTAAGACATGTTTGACTACTATTCTCCCTTATGATCCATTAAGGCCCAATATGGTCCATTAACACACATATATGACCCACTATTGGCCATTGTGATCCATTAAGGCCCAATATGGTCTATTAATACATATATGATTAGGGATGAGCTCAGTATCAATACGAAAATACCGCTACCGAAAATCATCAACTATAGGTACATGTACCGGTACTGAAAATGTTTGGTACGATACTCTACGTTACCGGTATTTGAAAATTAAACTCGGTATAATATTGGTACCATACCAAAAACGCCAAAAAGTGGGTACCGAAAATAATTCGGTACCGGGAAATTTGGCACTAGTACTAATTTTGCATACATTAAGAACGTATATAAACGTAACTAATATGAATACTCTTACATATTATTTAGAAGAAAACACATATGGTTAGAATATATAACATTAATTATAGGATAAATTTTTAAATATGTAGTAAGATTTTCTTTTGTTTTATAATATTAACTGATATAATTTTTCAAATGAGAATATTAATTGAGAGGGAAGTTTTGAATGAAATATTTTAGTGGGAAGTTTTAGAATGAAATATTTTTGGGGGGAAGTTATTTTGGGGGTAAGTTTAACTTTTAGGATAAATATTTTGGTGGGAAGTTTTAGGATGAAATATATTGGTGGAAAGTTTTAGGATTAAATATTTTGAGGGAAAATTTAAATTCTAGGATAAATATTTTGGTGGGAAGTTTTAGAATGAAATAATTTTGGGAAATTTTTTAATATGTTGTAAGCTTAACATTTAATCACACATTTTTTCATAACATTTGATAATATTTCGTCACACGAAAATAAACAAAGTGACAATGATGTGATGAATGTTATGTAAAGGCCCATGACTTTTTTTTTTAATTTTAAGTGTAGATATTGTATAACCTTTGGTCACAAAAAATAGTATACATAACCATATGTATTAAATTTTAGCCACATTAGTAAATATCAAGTGTCCTAATACGGTGTATTATAATAACACCATAATGATTAAGCGTCCTATAAAGGTTAAAGTTATAAGACCCTAGTGTCAAGTGTCCTATTAAGTTATGTTATAATAGAACTCTAGCGAATATGCGTCCTATAAAACTGATGTTTTATGACTCAAATATCAGGTGTCCTATTACAGTGTATTATAATAACACCACAATGATTAAGCGTCCTATGAAGGTTAAATTTATAAAACCCAAGTGTCAAGTGTCTTTTTAAGTTATATTATAATAAAACTCTAGCGAATAAGCGTCCTATAAAACTAATGTTTTATGACTCAAATATCAGGTGTCCTATTACGGTGTATTATAATAACACCACAATGATTAAGCGTCCTATAAAGTTTAAAGTTATAAGACCCAAGACCCAAGTGTCAAGTGTTCTATTAAGTTAAGTTCTAATATGACTTCGACTAGAAAGGGTCCCATAACACTGAACATTTATGACTTAACTACAACGTGTCCTATTAAGTTATGTTATAATAGGACCGCAGATGATCAAGTGTCCTAATACAATACCACATAATGGGACACTAACAATTAAATGTGTTATAAAGTATTTTATTAGGATCTACGTTTTAAGTGTCCTATTAAATTATATGATAATAGGACCCAAAAAAATCATCCATCCTATTAAATAGTTTTTTAGGACACCGGTTTAGTAGAGTATATTATAAAAGGACCCCAAAATTTCATTAGTCCTACTAAATAGTTTTCTAGGACATTCTTTAACAAGCGTCCCACAGAAAAGGTCCTAAAAAGCCATTTTTGTTGTAGTGAAATCAAGGGCAATGATGATATATATGCGGATTAGACACAAAAAAAAACACACTCAACAAATGGCTACAATTTAAGGAATGTGTTCAGTGGCGACGTCAGATTCCTAATTGATGGAGAAAGGTCTGGTGGAAAGAAAAGCTGCTTCTAGGAGGTTGTCAAGTGTTTTCGCTCGGCGATTCCATTCTTGGGTGGTTAGTTTGGACCTTGTTCCTGTAACTCGAATCCTAGCCCGGTATATCCCATTTTAGTTTTACACAATTGTGAACCGTACGCCTTTTTTACTCTCTGATCGAAGTTCTCGGCATTGAAAAATCTTTGTAAACTAAATCACACTTGTATATGTTGACATTTAAGAGATATACAGTCAAGAAAATCAATGGCAATGATGATATATATGCGGATTAGACACCAAAAAAACACACTCAACAAATGGCTACAATTTAAGAAATGTGTTTAGTGACGGCATCAGATTCCTAATTGATGGAGAAAGGTCTGGTGGCAAGAAAAGCTGCTTCTAGGAGGTTGTCAAGTGTTTTCGCTTGACGATTCCATTCTTGGGTGGTCGGTTTGGCCCTTGTTCCTATAACTCGAATCCTAGCCCAGTATATCCCATTTTAATTTTACACCATTGTGAACCTTACGCCTTTTTTACTCTCTGATCGAGGTTCTCGGCATTGAAAAATCTTCGTAAACTAAATCACACTTGTATTTGTTGACATTTAAGAGATATACAATCAACAAAATCAAGGGCAATGGTGATATATATGCGGATCAGACACCAAAAAAAACACACTCAACAAATGGCCACAATTTATGGAATGTGTTTAGTGACGGCATCAGATTCCTAATTGATGGAGAATGGTCTTGTGGCAAGAAATGCTGCTTCTAAGAGTTTGTCAAGTGTTTTCGCTTGACGATTCCATTCTTGGGTGGTTGGTTTGGCCCTCCTTCTTGTAACTCGAATCCTAGCCCGGTATATCCCATTTTAATTTTACACCATTGTGAACCTTACGCCTTTTTTACTCTCTAATCGAGGTTCTCGGCATTGAAAAATCTTTATAAACTAAATCACACGTGTATATGTTGACATTTAAGAGATATACAGTCAAGAAAATCAAGGGCAATGATGATATATATGCATATTAGACACAAAAAAAAAACACACTCAACAAATGGCTACAATTTAAGGAATATGTTTTGTGACGGCGTCAGATTCCTAATTGATGGAGAAAGGTCTGGTGGAAAGAAAAGCTGCTTCTAGGAGGTTGTCAAGTGTTTTCGCTCGACGATTCCATTCTTGGGTGGTTGGTTTGGACCTTGTTCCGGTAACTCGAATCCTAGCCCGTTATATCCCATTTTAATTTTACACCATTGTGAACCTTACACCTTTTTTACTCTCTGATCGAGGTTCTCGGCATTGAAAAATCTTGGTAAATTAAATCACACGTGTATATGTTGACATTTAAGAGATATACAGTCAAGAAAATCATGGGCAATGGTGATATATATGCGGATTAAACAAAAAAAAACACACTCAACAAATGGCTACAATTTAAGGAATGTGTTTAGAAACGGCATCAGATTACTAATTGATGGAGAAAGGTCTGGTGGTAAGAAAGGCTGCTTCTAGGAGGGGGTCAAGTATTTTCGCTCGATGATTCCATTCTTGGGTGGTTGGTTTGGCCCTTGTTCCTGTAACTCGAATCCTAGCCCGGTATATCCCATTTTAATTTTACACCATTGTGAACCTTATGCCTTTTTAACTCTCTGATCGAGGTTCTCGGCATTGAAAAATCTTCGTAAACTAAATCACACTTGTATATGTTGACATTTAAGAGATATACAGTCAAGAAAATCAAGGGAAATGATGATATATATGCGGATTAGACACCAAAAAAACACACTCAACAAATGGCTACAATTTAAGGAATGTGTTTAGTGACGGCGTCAGATTCCTAATTGATGGAGAAAGGTCTGGTGGAAAGAAAAGCTGCTACTAGGAGGTTGTCAAGTGTTTTCGCTCGACGATTCCATTCTTGGGTGGTTGGTTTGGACCTTGTTCCTGTAACTCGAATCCTAGCCCGGTATATCCCATTTTAATTTTACACCATTGTGAAACTTACGCCATTTTTACTCTCTGATCGAGGTTCTCGGCATTGAAAAATCTTCGTAAACTAAATCACACGTGTATACGTTGACGTTTAAGAGATATACAGTCAAGAAAATCAAGGGCAATGGTGATATATATGCGGATTAGACACCAAAAAAAACACACTCAACAAATGGCTATAATTTAAGTAATGTGTTTAGTGACGGCATCAGATTCCTAATTGATGGAGAAAGGTCTGGTGGCAAGAAAGGCTGCTTCAAGGAGGGTGTCAAGTATTTTTGCTCGACGATTCCATTCTTGGGTGGTTGGTTTGGCGCTTGTTCCTGAAACTCGAATTCTAACCCGGTATATCCCATTTTAATTTTACACCATTGTGAACCTTACGCCTTTTTTACTATCTGATCGTGGTTCTCGACATTGAAAAATCTTCGTAAACTAAATCACACGTGTATATATTGACATTTAAGAGATATACAGTCAAGAAAATCAAGAGCAATGATGATATATATGCGGATTAGACACCAAAAAAAAACACACTCAACAAATGGCAACAATTTAAGGAATGTGTTTATTGACGGCGTCAGATTCCTAATTGATGGAGAATGGTATGGTGGAAAGAAAAGTTTCTTCTAGGAGGTTGTCAAGTGTTTTCGCTCGACGATTCCATTCTTGGGTGGTTGGTTTGGACCTTGTTCCTGTAACTCAAATCCTAGCCCAGTATATCCCTTTTTAATTTAACACCATTGTGAACCTTACGCCTTTTTTACTCTCTGATCGAGGTTCTCGGCATTGAAAAATCTTCGTAAACTAAATCACACGTGTATATGTTGACATTTAAGAGATATACAGTCAAGAAAATCAAGGGCAATGGTGATATATATGCGGATTAGACACCAAAAAAAACACACTCAACAAATGGCAACAATTTAAGGAATGTGTTTATTGACGGCGTCAGATTCCTAATTGATGGAGAATGGTCTGGTGGAAAGAAAAGTTTCTTCTAGGAGGTTGTCAAGTGTTTTCGCTCGACGATTCCATTCTTGGGTGGTTGGTTTGGACCTTGTTCCTGTAACTCGAATCCTAGCCCGGTATATCCCATTTTAATTTTACTCCATTGTGAACCTTACTCCTTTTTTGCTCTCTGATCGAGGTTCTCGACATTGAAAAATCTTCGTAAACTAAATCACACGTGTATACGTTGACATTTAAGAGATATACAATCAAGAAAATCAAGGGCAATGGTGATATATATACGGATTAGACACAAAAAAAAACACTCAACAAATGGCTACAATTTAAGGAATGTTTTTAGTGATGGCATCAGATTCCTAATTGATGGAGAAAGTTCTGGTGGCAAGAATGGCTGCTTCAAGGTGGGTGTCAAGTATTTTTGCTCGACGATTCCATTCTTGGGTGGTTGGTTTGGCCCTTGTTCCTGAAACTCGAATCCTAGCCCGGTATATCCCATTTTAATTTTACACCATTGTGAACCTTACGCCTTTTTTACTCTCTGATCGTGGTTATCGGCATTGAAAAATCTTCGTAAACTAAATCACACGTGTATATGTTGACATTTAAGAGATATACAGTCAAGAAAATCAAGAGCAATGATGATATATATGCGGATTAGCCACCAAAAAAAACACACTCAACAAATGGCTACAATTTAAGGAATGTGTTTATTGACGGCGTCAGATTCCTAATTGATGGAGAATGGTCTGGTGGAAAGAAAAGTTTCTTCTAGGAGGTTGTCAAGTGTTTTCGCTCGACGTTTCCATTCTTGGGTGGTTGGTTTGGTCCTTGTTCCTGTAACTCAAATCCTAGCCCGGAATATCCCATTTTAATTTTACACCATTGTGAACCTTACGCCTTTTTTACTCTCTGATCGAGGTTCTCGGCACTGAAAAATCTTCGTAAACTAAATCACACGTGTATATGTTGACATTTAAGAGATATACAGTCAATAAAATCATGGGCAATGGTGATATATATGCGGATTAGACACAAAAAAAAACACACTCAACAAATGGCTACAATTTAAGGAATGTGTTTAGTGACGGCATCAGATTCCTTATTGATGGGGAAAGGACTGGTGGCAAGAAAAGTTGCTTCTTGGAGGTTGTCAAGTGTTTTCGCTCGACGATTCCATTCTTGGGTGGTTGGTTTGGCCCTTGTTCCTGTAACTCGAATCCTAGCCCGGTATATCCCATTTTAATTTTACTCCATTGTGAACCTTACTCCTTTTTTACTCTCTGATCGAGGTTCTCAACATTGAAAAATCTTCGTAAACTAAATCACACGTGTATATGTTGATATTTAAGAGATATACAGTCAAGAAAATCAAGGGCAATGGTGATATATATGTGGATTAGACACCAAAAAAAACACTCAACAAATGGCTAAAATTTAAGGAATGTGTTTAGTGATGGCATCAGTTTCCTAATTGATGGAGAAAGGACTGATGGCACGAAAAGCTGCTTCTAGGCGGTTGTCAAGTGTTTTCGCTCGACGATTCCATTCTTGGGTGGTTGGTTTGGCACTTGTTCCTGTAAATCGAATCCTAGCCCGGTATATCCCATTTTAATTTTACACCATTGTGAACCTTATGTCTTTTTTACTCTCTGATCGAGGTTCTCGGCATTGAAAAATCTTCGTAAACTAAATCACACGTGTATATGTTGACATTTAAGAGATATACAGTCATGAAAATCAAGGGCAATGGTGATATATATGCGGATTAGACACCAAAAAAAAAACACACTCAACAGATGGCTACAATTTAAGGAATGTGTTTAGTGACGGTATCAGATTCCTAATTGATGGAGATAGGTCTGGTGGCAAGAAAAGCTGCTTCTAGGAGGATGTCAAGTATTTACGCTCGACGATTCCATTCTTGGGTGGTTGGTTTGGCCCTTGTTCCGGTAAATCGAATCCTAGCCCGGTATATTCCATTTTAATTTTACACCGTTGTGAACCTTACACCTTTTTTACTCTCTGATCGAGGTTCTCGGCATTGAAAAATATTCGTAAACTAAATCACACGTGTATATGTTGACATTTAAAAGATATACAGTCAAGAAAATCAAGGGCAATGGTGATATATATGCGGATTAGACACAAAAAAAAAACACTCAACAAATGGCTACAATTTAAGGAATGTGTTTAGTGACGGCATCAGATTCCTAATTGATAGAGAAAGGTCTGGTGGCAAGAAAAGCTACTTCTAGGAGGGCGTCAAGTATTTTCGCACGGCGATTCCATTATTGGGTGGTTGGTTTGGCCTTTGTTCCTGTAACTCGAATACTAGCCCGGTATATCCCATTTTAATTTTACACCATTGTGAACCTTACGCCTTTTTTACTCTCTGATCGAGGTTCTCGGCATTGAAAAATCTTCGTCAACTAAATCACACGTGTATACGTTGACATTTAAGAGATATAGAATCAAGAAAATCAAGGGCAATGGTGATATATATGCGGATTAGACACCAAAAAAAACACACTCAACAAATGGCTACAATTTAAGGAATGTTTTTAGTGACGGCATCAGATTCCTAATTGAATGAGAAAGTTCTGATGGCAAGAAAAGCTGCTTCTAGAAGGTTGTTAAGTGTTTTCGCTCGACGATTCCATTCTTGGGTGGTTGGTTTGGCCCTAGTTCCTGTAACTCGAATCCTAGCCCGGTATATCCCATTTTAATTTTACACCATCGTGAACCTTACGCCATTTTTACTCTCTGATCGACGTTCTCGGCATTGAAAAATCTTCGTAAACTAAATCACACGTGTATATGTTGACATTTAAGAAATATACAGTCAAGAAAATCAAGGGCAATAGTGATATATATCGGATTAGACACAAAAAAAACACACTCAACAAATGGGTACAATTTAAGGAATGTATTTAGTGACGGAATCAGATTCCTAATTGATGGAGAAAGGTCTGGTGGCAAGAAAAGCTGCTTCTAGGAGGATGTCAAGTATTTACGCTCCACGATTCCATTCTTGGGTGGTTGGTTTGGCCCTTGTTCCGGTAAATCGAATCCTAGCCCGGTATATTCCATTTTAATTTTACACCGTTGTGAACCTTACGCCTTTTTTACTCTCTGATCGAGGTTCTCGGCATTGAAAAATCTTCGTAAACTAAATCACACGTGTATATGTTGACATTTAAGAGATATACAATCAAGAAAATCAAGGGCAATGGTGATATATATGCGGATTAGACACCAAAAAAAACACACTCAACAAATGGCTACAATTTAAGGAATGTGTTTAGTGATGGCATCAGATTCCTAATTGATGGAGAAAGGTTTGGTGGCAAGAAATGCTGCTTCTAGGAGGGTGTCAAATATTTTCGCTCGACGATTCCATACTTGGGTGGTTGGTTTGGCCCTTGTTCCTGTAACTCGAATCCTAGCCCGGTATATCCCATTTTAATTTTACACCATTGTGAACCTTAAGCCTTTTTTACTCTCTGATCGAGGTTCTCGGCATTGAAAAATCTTCGTAATCTGAATCACACGTGTATATGTTGACATTTAAGAGATATACAGTCAAGAAAATCAAGGGCAATGGTGATATATATGCGGATTAGACACCAAAAAAAAATCACTCAACAAATGGCTACAATTTAAGGAATCTGTTTAGCGACGGCATCAGATTCCTAATTAATGAAGAAAGGTCTGGTGGCAAGAAAAGCTGCTTCTTGGAGGGTGTCAAGTATTTTCGCTCGACGATTCCATTCTTGGGTGGTTGGTTTGGCCCTTGTTCCTGTAACTCGAATCCTAGTCCGGTATATCCCATTTTAATTTTACACCATGGTGAAACATACGCCTTTTTTACTCTCTGATCGAGGTTCTCGACATTGAAAAATCTTCGTAAACTAAATCACATGTGTATATGTTGACATTTAAGAGATATACAGTCTAGAAAATCAAGGGCAATGGTGATATATATGCGGATTAGACACCAAAAAAAAACACACTCAACAAATGGCTACAATTTAAGGAATGTGTTTAGTGACGACATCAGATTCCTAATTGATGGAGAAAGGTCTGGTGGCAAGAAATGCTGCTTCTAGGAGGGTGTCAAGTATTTTCGCTCGACGATTCCATTCTTTGGTGGTTGGTTTGGCCTTTGTTCCTGTAACGCGAATCCTAGCCCGGTATATCCCATTTTAATTTTACACCATTGTGAACCTTACGCATTTTCTACTCTCTGATCGAGGTTCTCGGCATTGAAAAATCTTCGTAAACTGAATCACACGTGTATATGTTGACATTTAAGAGATATACAGTCAAGAAAATCAAGGGCAATGGTGATATATATGCGGATTTGACACCAAAAAAAATCACTCAACAAATGCCAACAATTTAAGGAATGTGTTTAGTGACGGCATCAGATTCCTAATTAATGGAGATAGGTCTGGTGGCAAGAAAAGCTGCTTCTAGGAGGATGTCAAGTATTTTCGCTCAACGATTCCATTCTTCAGTGGTTGGTTTGGCCCTTTTTCCTGTAAGTCGAATCCTAGCCCGGTATATCCCATTTTAATTTTACACCATTGTGAACCCTATGCCTTTTTTGATCTCTGATCGAGGTTCTCGACATTGAAAAATCTTCGTAAACTAAATCACACGTGTATATGTTGACATTTAAGAGATATACAGTCAAGAAAATCAAGGGCAATGGTGATATATATGCGGATTAGACACCAATAAAAAAATCACTCAACAAATGGCTACAATTTAAGGATTGTGTTTAGTGGCGGCATCAGATTCCTAATTGATGGAGAAAGGTCTGGTGACAAGAAAACCTGCTTCTAGGAGGTTGTCAAGTGTTTTCGCTCGATGATTCCATTCTTGGGTGGTTGGTTTAGCCCTTGTTCCTGTAACTCGAATCCTAGCCCGTTATATCCCATTTTAATTTTACACCATTATGAACCTTACGCCTTTTTTACTCTCTGATCGAGGTTCTCGGCATTGAAAAATCTTCGTAAACTAAATCACACGTGTATATGTTGACATTTAAGAGATATACAGTCAAGAAAATCAAGGGCAATGGTGATATATATGCGGATTAGACACCCAAAAAAACAAACTCAACAAATCGCTACAATTTAAGGAATGGGCTTAGTGACGGCATCAGATTCCTAATTGATGGAGAAAGGTCTGGTGGTAAGAAAAGTTGCTTCTAGGAGGGTGTTAAGTGTTTTCGCTCGACGATTCCATTCTTGGGTGGTTGGTTTGGCCCTTGTTCCTGTAACTCGAATCCTAGCCCGTTATATCCCATTTTAATTTTACACCATTGTGAACCTTACGCCTATTTTACTCTCTGATCGAGGTTCTCGACATTGAAAAATCTTCGTAAACTAAATCACACGTGTATATGTTGACATTTAAGAGATATGAAGTCAAGAAAATCAATGGCAATGGTGATATATATGCGGATTAGACACCAAAAAAAATACATTCAACAAATTGTTACAATTTAAGGAATGTGTTTAGTGACGACATCAGATTCCTAATTGATGGAGAAAGGTCTGGTGGCAAGAATTGCTGCTTCTAGGAGGGTGTCAAGTATTTTCGCTCGACGATTCCATTCTTGGGTGGTTGGTTTGGCCGTTGTTCCTGTAACTCGAATCCTAGCCCGGTATATCCCATTTTAATTTTACACCATTATGAACCTGAAGCCTTTTTTACTCTCTGATCGATGTTCTCGGCATTGAAAAATCTTCGTAATCTGAATCGCACGTGTATATGTTGATATTTAAGAGATATACAGTCAAGAAAATCAAGGGCAATGGTGTTATATATGCGGATTAGACACCAAAAAAAATCACTCAACAAATGGCTACAATTTAAGGAATGTGTTTAGTTACGGCATCAGATTCCTAATTAATGAAGAAAGGTCTGGTGGCAAGAAAAGCTGCTTCTAGGAGGGTGTCAAGTATTTTTGCTCGACGATTCCATTCTTGGGTGGTTGGTTTGGCCCTTGTTCCTGTAACTCGAATCCTAGCCCGGTATATCCCATTTTAATTTTACACCATTGTGAAACATACGCCTTTTTTACTCTCTAATCGAGGTTCTCGACATTGAAGGTTCTCGACATTGAAAAATCTTCGTAAACTAAATCACATGTGTATATGTTGACATTTAAGAGATATACAGTCAAGAAAATCAAGGGCAATGGTGAGATATATGCGGATTAGACACCAAAAAAAACACACTCAACAAATGGCTACAATTTAAGGAATGTGTTTAGTGACGACATCAGATTCCTAATTGATGGAGAAAGGTCTGGTGGCAAGAAATGCCGCTTCTAGGAGGGTGTCAAGTATTTTCGCTCGACGATTCCATTCTTGGGTGGTTGGTTTGGCCTTTGTTCCTGTAACTCGAATCCTAGCCCGGTATATCCAATTTTAATTTTACACCATTGTGAACCTTACGCGTTTTTTTCTCTCTGATCGAGGGTCTCGGCATTGAAAAATCTTTGTAAAATGAATCACACGTGTATATGTTGACATTTAGGAGATATACAGTCAAGAAAATCAAGGGCAATGGTGATATATATGCGGATTAGACACCAAAAAAATTCACTCAACAAATGGCTACAATTTAAGGAATGTGTTTAGTGACGGCATCAGATTTCAAATTGATGGATAAAGGTCTGGTGGCAAGAAAAGCTGCTTCTAGGAGGTTGTCAAGTGTTTTCGCTCGATGATTCCATTCTTGGGTGGTTGGTTTGGCCCTTGTTCCCGTAACTCGAATCCTAGCCCATTATATCCCATTTTAATTTTACACCATTGTGAACCTTACGCCTTTTTTACTCTCTGATCGAGGTTCTCTGATTGAAAAATCTTCATAAACTAAATCACACGTGTATATGTTGACATTTAAGAGATATACAGTCATGAAAATCAAGGGCAATGGTGATATATATGCGGATTAGACACCAAAAAAAGCACACTCTACAATTGGCTACAATTTAAGGAATGGGTTTAGGACGCCATCAGATTCCTAATTGATGGAGAGAGGTCTGGTGGCTAGAAAAGCTGCTTCTAGGAGGTTGTCAAGTGTTTTCACTCGACGATTCCATTCTTGGGTGGTTGGTTTGGCCCTTGTTCCTGTAACTCGAATCCTAGCCGTTATATCCCATTTTAATTTTACACCATTGTGAACCTTACGCCTATTTTACTCTCTGATCGAGGTTCTCGGCTTTGAAAAATCTTCGTAAAATAAATCACATGTGTATATGTTGACATATAAGAGATATAAAGTCAAGAAAATCAATGGCAATGGTGATATATATGCGGATTAGACACCAAAAAAAAACACACTCAACAAATGGCTACAATTTAAGGAATGTGTTTAGTGACGGCATCAGATTCCTAATTGATGGAGAAAGGTCTGGTGGCAAGAAATGCTGCTTCTAGGAGGGTGTCAAGTATTTTTGCTCGACGATTCTATTCTTGGGTGGTTGGTTTGGCCCTTGTTCCTGTAACTCGAATCCTAGCCCGGTATATCCCATTTTAATTTTACACCATTGTGAACCTTACGCCTTTTTTACTCTCTGATCGAGGTTCTCGGCATTGAAAAATCTTCGTAAACTGAATCACACGTGTATATGTTGACATTTAAGAGATATACAGTCAAGAAAATCAAGGGCAATGGTGATATATATATGCGGATTAGACACCAAAAAAAACACTCAACAAATGGCTACAATTTAAGGAATGTGTTTAGTGACGCCATCAGATTCCTAATTGGTGGAGAGAGGTCTGGTGGCTAGAAAAGTTGCTTCTAGGAGGGTGTCAAGTGTTTTCGCTCGACGATTCCATTCTTGGGTGGTTGGTTTGGCCCTTGTTCCTGTAACTCGAATCCTAGCCGTTATATCCCATTTTAATTTTACACCATTGTGAACCTTACGCCTATTTTACTCTCTGATCGAGGTTCTCGGCATTGAAAAATCTTCGTAAACTAAATCACACGAGTATATCTTGACATTTAAGAGATATACAGTCAAGAAAATCAATGGCAATGGTGATATATATGCGGATTAGACACCAAAAAAAACACACTCAACAAATGACTACAATTTAAGTAATGCGTTTAGTGACGGCATCAGATTCCTAATTGATGGAGAAAGGTCTGGTGGCAAGAAAAGTTGCTTCTAGGAGGGTGTCAAGTATTTTCACTCGACGATTCCATTCTTGGGAGGTTGGTTTGGCCCATGTTCCCGTAACTCGAATCCTAGCCCGGTATATCCCATTTTAATTTTACACCATTGTGAAACTTACGCCTTTTTTACTCTCTGATCGAGGTTCTCGGTATTGAAAAATCTACATAAACTAAATAACATGTGTATATGTTGACATTTAAGAGATATACAGTCAAGAAAATCAAGGGCAATGGTGATATATATGCGGATTAGTCACCAAAAAAAACACACTCAACAAATGGCTACAATTTAAGGAATATGTTTAGTCACGGTATCAGATTCCTAATTGAAGGAGAAAGGTCTGGTGGCAAGAAATGCTGCTTCTAGGAGGGTGTCAAGTATTTTCGCTCGACGATTCCATTCTTGGGTGGTTGGTTTGGCCTTTGTTCCCGTAACTCGAATCCTAGCCCGGTATATCCCATTTTAATTTTACACTATTGTGAACCTTACGCGTTTTTTACTCTCTGATCGAGGTTCTCGGCATTGAAAAATCTTCGTAAACTGAATCACACGAGTATATGTTGACATTTAAGAGATATACAGTAAAGAAAATCAAGGGCAATGGTGATATATATGCGGATTAGACACCAAAAAAAATCACTCAACAAATGGCTACAATTTAAGGAATGTGTTTAGTGACGGCATTAGATTCCTAATTGATGGAGAAAGATCTAGTGGCAAGAAAAGCTGCTTCTAGGAGGTTGTCAAGTGTTTTCGCTCGATGATTCCATTCTTGGGTGGTTGGTTTCGCCCTTGTTCCTGTAACTCGAATCCTAGCCCATTATATCCCTTTTTAATTTAACACCATTGTGAACCTTACGCTTTTTTTACACTCTGATCGAGGTTCTCGGCATTGAAAAATCTTCGTAAACTAAATCACACGGGTATATGTTGACATTTAGGAGATATACAGTCAAGAAAATCAAGGGCAATGGTGATATATATGCGGATTAGACACAAAAAAAAACACACTCAACAAATGGCTACAATTTAAGGAATGGGTTTAGTGACGGCATCAGATTCCTAATTGATAGAGAAAGGTATGGTGGCAAGGAAAGTTGCTTCTAGGAGGGTGTTAAGTGTTTTCGCTCGACGATTCCATTCTTGGGTGGTTGGTTTGGCCCTTGTTCCTGTAACTCGAATCCTAGCCCGGTATATCCCATTTTAATTTTACACCATTGTGAAACTTACGCCTTTTTTACACTCTGATCGAGGTTCTCGGTATTGAAAAATCTACATAAACTAAATAACATGTGTATATGTTGACATTTAAGAGATATACAGTCAAGAAAATCAAGGGCAATGGTGATATATATGCGGATTAGTCACCAAAAAAAACACACTCAACAAATGGCTACAATTTAAGGAATATGTTTAGTCACGGTATCAGATTCCTAATTGAAGGAGAAAGGTCTGGTGGCAAGAAATGCTGCTTCTAGGAGGGTGTCAAGTATTTTCGCTCGACGATTCCATTCTTGGGTGGTTGGTTTGGCCTTTGTTCCCGTAACTCGAATCCTAGCCCGGTATATCCCATTTTAATTTTACACTATTGTGAACCTTACGCGTTTTTTACTCTCTGATCGAGGTTCTCGGCATTGAAAAATCTTCGTAAACTGAATCACACGTGTATATGTTGACATTTAAGAGATATACAGTAAAGAAAATCAAGGGCAATGGTGATATATATGCGGATTAGACACCAAAAAAAATCACTCAACAAATGGCTACAATTTAAGGAATGTGTTTAGTGACGGCATTAGATTCCTAATTGATGGAGAAAGATCTAGTGGCAAGAAAAGCTGCTTCTAGGAGGTTGTCAAGTGTTTTCGCTCGATGATTCCATTCTTGGGTGGTTGGTTTCGCCCTTGTTCCTGTAACTCGAATCCTAGCCCATTATATCCCTTTTTAATTTAACACCATTGTGAACCTTACGCTTTTTTTACACTCTGATCGAGGTTCTCGGCATTGAAAAATCTTCGTAAACTAAATCACACGGGTATATGTTGACATTTACGAGATATACAGTCAAGAAAATCAAGGGCAATGGTGATATATATGCGGATTAGACACAAAAAAAACACACTCAACAAATGGCTACAATTTAAGGAATGGGTTTAGTGACGGCATCAGATTCCTAATTGATAGAGAAAGGTATGGTGGCAAGGAAAGTTGCTTCTAGGAGGGTGTTAAGTGTTTTCGCTCGACGATTCCATTCTTGGGTGGTTGGTTTGGCCCTTGTTCCTGTAACTCGAATCCTTGCCCGGTATATCCCATTTTAATTTTACACCATTGTGAACCTTAAGCCTTTTTTACTCTCTGATCGAAGTTCTCGGCATTTTAAAATCTTCGTAAACTGAATCACACGTGTATATGTTGACATTTAAGAGATATACAGTCAAGAATATCAAGGGCAATGGTGATATAGATATGCGGATTAGACACCAAAAAAAACACTGAACAAATGGCTACAATTTAAGGAATGTGTTTAGTGATGCCATCAGATTCCTAAATGATGGAGAGAGGTCTGGTGGCTAGAAAAGCTGCTTCTAGGAGGTTGTCAAGTGTTTTCGCTCGACGATTCCATTCTTGGGTGGTTGGTTTGGCCCTTGTTCCTGTAACTCAAATCCTAGCCGCTATATCCCATTTTAATTTTACACCATTGTGAAACTTACGCCTATTTTACTCTCTGATCGAGGTTCTCGGCATTGAAAAATCTTCGTAAACTAAATCACATGTGTATATCTTGACATTTAAGAGATATACAAGCAAGAAAATCAATGGCAATGGTGATATATACGCGGATTAGACACCAAAAAAAAAACACTCAACAAATGACTACAATTTAAGAAATGTGTTTAGTGACGACATCAGATTCCTAATTGATGGAGAAAGGTCTGGTGGCAAGAAAAGCTGCTTCTAGGAGGGTGTCAAGTATTTTCACTCGATGATTCCATTCTTGGGAGGTTGGTTTGGCCCATGTTCCCGTAACTTGAATCCTAGCCCGGTATGTCACATTTTAATTTTACACCATTGTGAAACTTACGCCTTTTTTACTCTCTGATCGAGGTTCTCGGCATTGAAAAATCTACGTAAACTAAATCACATGTGTATATGTTGACATTTAAGAGATATACAGTCAAGAAAATCAAGGGCAATGGTGATATATATGCGGATTAGACACCAAAAAAAACACACTCAACAAATGGCTACAATTTAAGGAATATGTTTCGTGACGGCATCAGATTCCTAATTGATGGAGAAAGGTCTGGTGGCAAGAAATGCTGCTTCTAGGAGGGTGTCAAGTATTTTCGCTCGACGATTCCATTCTTGGGTGGTTGGTTTGGTCTTTGTTCCTGTAACTCGAATCCTAGCCCGGTATATCCCATTTTAATTTTACACTATTGTGAACCTTACGCGTTTTTTACTCTCTGATCAAAGTTCTCGGCATTGAAAAATCTTCGTAAACTGAATCACACGTGTATATGTTGACATTTAAGAGATATACAGTCAAGAAAATCAAGGGCAATGGTGATATATATGCGGATTAGACACAAAAAAAAAATCACTCAACAAATGGCTACAATTTAAGGAATGTGTTTAGTGACGGCATCAGATTCCTAATTGATAGAGAAATGTCTAGTGGCAAGAAAAGCTGCTTCTAGGAGGTTGTCAAGTGTTTTCGCTCGATGATTCCATTCTTGGGAGGTTGGTTTGGCCCTTGTTCCTGTAACTCGAATCCTAGCCCATTATATCCCATTTTAATATAACACCATTGTGAACCTTACGCTTTTTTTACTCTCTGATCGAGGTTCTCGGCATTGAAAAATCTTCGTAAACTAAATCACACGTGTATATGTTGACATTTAAGAGATATACAGTCAAGAAAATCAAGGGCAATGGTGATATATATGCGGATTAGACACCAAAAAAAAACACACTCAACAAATGGCTACAATTTAAGGAATATGTTTAGTGACGGCATCAGATTCCTAATTGATGGAGAAATGTCTGGTGGCAAGAAATGCTGCTTCTAGGAGGGTGTCAAGTATTTTCGCTCGACGATTCCATTCTTGGGTGGTTGGTTTGGCCTTTGTTCTTGTAACTCGAATCCTAGCCCGGTATATCCCATTTTAATTTTACACAATTGTGAACCTTACGTGTTTTTTACTCTCCGATCGAGGTTCTCGGCATTGAAAAATCTTCGTAAACTGAATCACACGTGTATATGTCGACATTTAAGAGATATACAGTCAAGAAAATCAAGGGCAATGGTGATATATATGCGGATTATACACCAAAAAAAATCACTCAACAAATGGCAATAATTTAAGGAATGTGTTTAGTGACGGCATCAGATTCCTAATTAATGGAGAAAGGTCTGGTGGCAATAAAAGCTGCTTTTAGGAGGGTGTCAAGTATTTTCGCTCGACGATTCCATTCTTGGGTGGTTGGTTTGGCCCTTGTTCCTGTAACTTGAATCCTAGCCCCGTATATCCCATTTTAATTTTACACCATTGTGAATCTTACGCCTTTTTTACTCTCTGATCGAGGTTCTCGACATTAAAAAATCTTCGTAAACTAAATCACACGTGTATATGTTGACATTTAAGAGATATACAGTCACGAAAATCAAGGGCAATGGTGATAGATATGCGGATTAGACACCAATAAAAAAATCACTCAACAAATGGCTAATATTTAAGGAATGTGTTTAGTGACGGCATCAGGTTCCTAATTGATGGAGAAAGGTCTGGTGGCAAGAAAAGCTGCTTCTAGGAGGTTGTCAAGTGTTTTCGCTCGATGATTCTATTCTTGGGTGGTTGGTTTGGCACTTGTTCCTTTAACTCGAATCCTATCCCGTTATATCCCATTTTAATTTTACACCATTGTGAACCTTACGCCATTTTTAATCTCTGATAGAGGTTCCCGGCATTGAAAAATCTTCATAAACTAAATCACACGTGTATATGTTGACATTTAAGAGATATAGAATCAAGAAAATCAAGGGCAATGGTGATATATATGCGGATTAGACACCAATAAAAATACACTCAACAAATAGCTAGAATTTCAGGAATGGGTTTAGTGATGGCATCAGATTCCTAATTGATGGAGAAAGGTCTGGTGGCCAGAAAAGTTGCTTCTAGGAGGGTGGTAAGTGTTTTCGCTCGACGATTCCATTCTTGGGTGGTTGGTTTGGCCCTTTTTCCTGTAACTCGAATCCTAGCCCGGTATATCCCTTTTTAATTTTACACCATAGTGAACCTTACGCCTTTTTTACTCTCTTATCAAGGTTCTCGGCATTGAAAAATCTTCGTAAACTAAATCACACGTGTATATGTTGACATTTAAGAGATATACAGTCAAGAAAATCAAGGGCAATGATGATATATATGCGGATTAAACACAAAAAAAAAACACTCAACAAATGGCTACAATTTAAGGAATGTGTTTAGTGACGCCATCAGATTCCTAATTGATGGAGAGAGGTCTGGTGGCAAGAAAAGCTGCTTCTAGGAGGTTGTCAAGTGTTTTCGCTCGACGATTCCATTCTTGGGTGGTTTGTTTGGCCCTTGTTCCTGTAACTCGAATCCTAGCCCGTTACATACCATTTTAATTTTACACCATTGTGAACCTTACGCCTATTTAACTCTCTGATCGAGGTTCTCAGCATTGAAAAATCTTCGTAAACTAAATCACAAGTGTATATGTTGACATTTAAGAGATATACAGTCAAGAAAATCAATGGCAATGGTGATATATATGCGGATTAGACACAAAAAAAAACACACTCAACAAATGGCTACAATTTAAGGAATGGGTTTAGTGACGGCATCAGATTCCTAATTGATGGAGAATGGTCTGGTGGCAAGAAAAGTTGCTTCTAGGAGGGTGTTAAATGTTTTCGCTCGACGATTCCATTCTTGGGTGGTTGGTTTGGCCCTTGTTCATGTAACTCGAATCCTAGCCTGGTATATCCCATTTTAATTTTACACCATTGTGAACCTTACGCCTTTTTTATTCTCTAATCGAGGTTCTCGGCATTTAAAAACATTCGTAAACTAAATCACACGTGTATATGTTGACATTTAAGAGATATACAGTCAAGAAAATCAAGGGCAATGGTGATATATATGCGGATTAGACAAAAAAACACACTCAATAAATGGCTACAATTTAAGGAATGTGTTTAGTGACAGCATCATATTCCTAACTGATGGAGAAAGGTCTGGTGGTAAGAAAAAGTGCTTCTAGGAGGTTGCCAAGTGTTTTCGCTCCACGATTCCATTCTTGGGTGGTTGGTTTGGACCTTGTTCCTGTAACTCGAATCCTAGCCCGGTATATCCCATTTTAATATTACACCATTGTGAACTTACGCCTTTTTTACTCTCTGATCGAGGTTCTCGGCATTGAAAAATCTTCGTAAACTAAATCTCACGTGTATATGCTGACATTTAAGAGATATACAGTCAAGAAAATCAAGGGCAATTGTGTATATATGCGGATTAGACACAAAAAAAAACACACTCAACAAATGGCTACAATTTAAGGAATGTGTTTAGTGACGGCATCAGATTCCTCATTGATGGAGAAAGGTCTGGTGGCAAGATAAGCTGCTTCTACGAGGTTGTCAAGTGTTTTCGCTTGACGATTGCATTCTTGGGTGGTTGGTTTGGCCCTTGTTCCTGTAACTCGAATCCTAGCCCGGTATATCCCATTTTAATTTTACACCATTGTGAAACTTAAGCCTTTTTTACTCTCTGATCGTGGTTCTCGGCATTGAAAAATCTTTGTAAACTAAACACACGTGTATATGTTGACATTTAAGAGATATACAGTCAAAAAAATCAAGGGCAACGGTGATATATATGCGGATTAGACACCAAAAAAAAACACTCAACAAATGGCTACAATTTAAGGAATGTGTTTAGTGACGGCATCAGATTCCTAATTGATGGAGAAATGTCTGGTGGCAAGAAAAGCTGCTTCTAGTAGGGTGTCAAGGATTTTCGCTCGACGATTCAATTCTTGGGTGGTTGGTTTGGCCCTTGTTCCTGTAACTCAAATCCTAGCTCGGTATATCCCATTTTAATTTTACACCATTGTGAACCTTACGCCTTTTTTACTCTCTGATCGAGGTTCTCGGAATTGAAAAATCTTCGTAAACTAAATTACACGTGTATATGTTGACATTTAAGAGATATACAGTCAAGAAAATCAATGGCAATGGTGATATATATGCAGATTAGACGCAAAAAAAAATCACTCAACAAATGGCTACAATTTAAGGAATGTGTTTAGTGACGGCATCAGATTCCTAATTAATGGAGAAAGGTCTGGTGGCAAGAAAAGCTGCTTCTAGGAGGGTGTCAAATAATTCCGCTCGACGATTCCATTCTTGGGTGGTTGGTTTGGCCCTTGTTCCTGTAACTCGATTCCAAGCCCGGTATATCCCATTTTAATTTTACCCCATTGTGAACCTTACGCCTTTTTTACTCTCTGATCGAGGTTCTCGGCATTTAAAAATCTTCGTAAACTAAATCACATGTGTATATGTTGACATTTAAGAGATATACAGTCAACAAATTCAAGGGCAATGGTGATATATATGCGGATTAGACACCAAAAAAAATACATTCAACAAATGGCTACAATTTAAGGAATGTGTTCAGTGACGGCATCAGATTCCTAATTGATGGGAAAAGGTCTGGTGGCAAGAAAAGTTGCTTCTAGGAGGGTGTTAAGTGTTTTCGCTCGACGAATCCATTTTTGGGTGGTTGGTTTGGCCCTTGTTCCTGTAACTCGAATCCTATCCCGGTATATCCCATTTTAATTTTACACCGTTGTGAACCTTACACCTGTTTTACTCTCTAATTGAGGTTCTCGGCATTGAAAAATCTTCGTAAACTAAATCACACGTGTATATGTTGACATTTAAGAGATATACAGTCAAGAAAATCAAGGGCAATGGTGATATATATGCGGATTAGACACCAAAAAAACACTCAACAAATAGCTACAATTTAAGGAATGTGTTTAGTGACGGCATTAGATTCCTAATTGATGGAGAGAGGTCTGGTGGCAAGAAAAGCTGCTTTTAGGAGGTTGTCAAAGTGTTTTCGCTCGACGATTCCATTCTTGGGTGGTTGGTTTGGCCTTTGTTCCTGTAACTCGAATCCTAGCCCGTTATATCCCATTTTAATTTTACACCATTGTGAACCTTATGCCTATTTTACTCTCTGATCGAGGTTCTCGGCATTGACAAATCTTCGTAAACTAAATCACACGTGTATATGTTGACATTTAAGAGATATACAGTCAAGAAAATCAAGGGCAATGGTGATATATATGCGGATTAGACACCAAAAAAAAACACAATCAGCAAATGGCTACAATTTAAGGAATGTGTTTAGTGACGACATCAGATTCCTAATTGATGGAGAAAGGTCTGGTGGCAAGAAATGCTGCTTCTAGGAGGGTGTCAAGTATTTTCGCTCGACGATTCCATTCTTGGGTGGTTGGTTTGGCCGTTGTTCCTGTAACTCGAATCCTAGCCCGGTATATCCCATTTTAATTTTACACCATTGTGAACCTTACGCCTTTTTCACTCTCTGATCGAGGTTCTCGGCATTGAAAATTTTTTGTAAACTAAATCACACGTGTATATGTTGACATTTTAGAGATATACAGTCAAGAAAATCAAGGGCAATGGTGATATATATGCGGATTAGACACCAAAAAAAAATCACTCAACAAATGGAAACAATTTAAGGAATGTGTTTAGTGACGGCATCAGATTCCTAATTAACGGAGATAGGTCTGGTGGCAAGAAAAGTTGCTTCGAGGAGGGTGTCAAGTATTTTCGCTCGACGATTCCATTCTTGGGTGATTGGTTTGGACCTTGTTCCTGTAACTCGAATCCTAGCCCGGTATATCCCATTTTAATTTTACACCATTGTGAACCTTACGACTTTTTTACTCTCTGATCGAGGTTCTCGACATTGAAAAATCTTTGTAAACTAAATCACACGTCTATAGGTTGACATTTAAGAGATACACAGTCAAGAATATCAAGGGCAATGGTGATACATATGCAGGTTAGACACAAAAAAAAAAAAAACACAATCAACAAATGGCTACAATTTAAGGAATGTGTTTAGTGACGGCATCAGATTCCTAATTGATGGAGAAAGGTCTGGTGGCAAGAAAAGCTGCTTCTAGGAGGGTGTCAAGTTTTGTCGCTCGACGATTCCATTCTTGGGAGGTTGGTTTGGCCCTTGTTCCTGTAACTCGAATCCTAGCCTTGTATATCCCAATTTAATTTTACACCATTGTGAACCTTACGCCTTTTTCACTCTCTGATCGAGGTTCTCGGCATTGAAAAATTTTTGTAAACTAAATCACACGTGTATATGTTGACATTTTAGAGATATACAGTCAAGAAAATCAAGGGCAATGGTGATATATATGCGGATTAGACACCAAAAAAAATCACTCAACAAATGGCAACAATTTAAGGAATGTGTTTAGTGACGGCATCAGATTCCTAATTAATGGAGATATGTCTTGTGGCAAGAAAAGCTGCTTCTAGGAGGGTGTCAAGTATTTTCGCTCGACGATTCCATTCTTGGGTGTTTTTTTTGGCCCTTGTTCCTGTAACTCGAATCCTAGCCTGGTATATCCAATTTTAATTTTACACCATGGTGAACCTTACGCCTTTTTTACTCTCTGATCGAGGTTCTCGGCATTGAAAAATCTTCGTAAACTAAATCAAACGTGTATATGTTGACATTTAAGAGATATACAGTCAAGAAAATCAAGGGCAATGGTGATATATATGCGGATTAGACACCAAAAAAAAACACACTCAACAAATGGCTACAATTTAAGGAATGTGTTTAGCGATGACATCAGATTCCTAATTGATGGACAAAGGTCTGGTGGAAAGAAAAGCTGCTTCGTGGAGGTTGTCAAGTGTTTTCGCTCGACGATTCCATTCTTGGGTGGTTGGTTTGGCCCTTGTTCCTGTAACTCGAATCCTAGCCCGGTATATCCCATTTTAATTTTACACCATTGTGAACCTTACGCCTTTTTTACTCTCTGATCGAGGTTCTCCGCATTGAAAAATCTTGGTAAACTAAATCACACGTGTATATGTTGACATTTAAGAGATATACTGTTAAGAAAATCTAGGGCAATGGTGATATATATGCGGATTAGACACCAAAAAGAAAAACACTCAACAAATGTCTACAATTTAAGGAATGTGTTTAGTGACGGCATCAGATTCCTAATTGATGGAGAGAGGACTGGTGGCAAGAAAAGCTGCTTCTAGGAGGTTGTCAAGTGTTTTCGCTCGACGATTCCATTCTTGGGTGGTTGGTTTGGCCCTTGTTCCTGTAACTCGAATCCTAGCCCGGTATATCCCATTTTAATTTTACACCATTGTGAACCTTGCGCCTTTTTTACTCTCTGATCGAGGTTCTCGGCATAGAAAAATCTTCGTAAACTAAATCACACGTGTATATGTTGACATTTAAGAGATATACAATCAAGAAAATCAAGGGCAATGGTGATATATATGCGGATTAGACACCAATAAAAAATCACTCAACAAATGGCTACAATTTAAGAATGTGTTTAGTGACGGCATCAGATTCCTAATTGATAGAGAAAGGTCTGGGGGCAAGAAAAGCTGCTTCTAGGAGGTTGTCAAGTGTTTTCGCTCGACGATTCCATTCTTGGGTGGTTGGTTTGGCCCTTGTTCCTGTAACTCGAATCCTAGCCCCGGTATATCCCATTTTAATTTTACACCATTTTGAACCTTACGCCTTTTTTACTCTCTGATCGAGGTTCTCGGCATTGAAAAATCTTCGTAAACTAAATCACACGTGTATATGTTGACATTTAAGAGATATACAGTCAAGAAAATCAAGGGCAATGGAGATATATATACGGATTAGACACCAAAAAAAACACTCAACAAATGGCTACAATTTAAGGAATGTGTTTAGTGACGGCATCAGATTCCTAATTGATGGAGTAAGGACTGGAGGCAAGAAAAGCTGCTTCTAGGAGGATGTCAAGTGCTTCCGCTCGACGATTCCATTCTTGGGTGGTTGGTTTGGCCCTTGTTCCTGTAACTCGAATCCTAGCCCGGTATATCCCATTTTAATTTTACACCATTGTGAACCTTACGCCTTTTTTACTCTCTGATCGAGGTTCTCGGCATTGAAAAATCTTCGTAAACTAAATCACACGTGTATATGTTGACATTTAAGAGATATACAGTCAAGAAAATCAAGGGCAATGGTGATATATATGCGGATTAGACACCAAAAAAAATCACTCAAGAAATGGCTACAATTTATGGAATGTGTTTAGTGACGACATCAGATCCCTAATTGATGGAGAAAGGTCTGGTGGCAAGAAAAGCTGCTTCTAGGAGGTTGTCAAGTGTTTTCGCTCGATGATTCCATTCTTGGGTGGTTGGTTTGGCCCTTGTTCCTGTAACTCGAATCCTAGCCCGGTATATCCCATTTTAATTTTACACCATTGTGAACCTTACGCCTTTTTTACTCTTTGATCGAGGTTCTCGGTATTGAAAAATCTTCGTAAACTAAATCACACGTGTATATGTTGACATTTAAGAGATATACAGTCAAGAAAATCAACGGCAATGGTGATATATATGTGGCTTAGACACCAAAAAAAAAACACACTCAACAAATGGCTACAATTTAAGGAATGTGTTTAGCGATAACATCAGATTCCTAATTGAAGGACAAAGGTCTGGTGGAAAGAAAAGCTGCTTCTAGGAGGTTGTCAAGTGTTTTCGCTCGACGATTCCATTCTTGGGTGGTTGGTTTGGCCCTTGTTCCTGTAACTCGAATCCTATCCCGGTATATCCCATTTTAATTTTACACCATTGTGAACCTTACGCCTTTTTTACTCTCTGATCGAGGTTCTCCGCATTGAAAAATCTTAGTAAACTAAATCACACGTGTATATGTTGACATTTAAGAGATATACTGTTAAGAAAATCAAGGGCAATGGTGATATATATGCGGATTAGACACCAAAAAGAAAAACACTCAACAAATGGAGAGAGGACTGGTGGCAAGAAAAGCTGCTTCTAGGAGGTTGTCAAGTGTTTTCGCTCGACGATTCCATTCTTTGGTGGTTGGTTTGGCCCTTGTTCCTGTAACTCGAATCCTAGCCCGGTATATCCCATTTTAATTTTACACCATTGTGAACCTTACGCATTTTTTAATCTCTGATCGAGGTTCTCGGCATTGAAAAATCTTCGTAAACTAAATCACACGTGTATATGTTGACATTTAAGAGATATACAGTCAAGAAAATCAAGGGAAATGTTGATATATATGCGGATTAGACACCAAAAAAAATCACTCAAGAAATGGCTACAATTTAAGGAATGTGTTTAGAGACGACATCAGATCCCTAATTGATGGAGAAAGGTCTGGTAGCAAGAAAAGCTGCTTCTAGGAGGTTGTCAAGTGTTTTCGCTTGACGATTCCATTCTTGGGTGGTTGGTTTGGCCCTTGTTCCTGCAACTCGAATCCTAGCCTGGTATATCCCATTTTAATTTTACACCATTGTGAACCTTATGTCTTTTTTACTCTTTGATCGAGATTCTCGGCATTGAAAAATCTTCGTAAACTAAATCACACGTGTATATGTTGATATTTAAGAGATATACAGTCAAGAAAATCAAGGGCAATGGTGATATATATGCGGATTAGACACCAAAAAAAATCACTCAACAAATGGATACAATTTAACGAATGTGTTTAGTGACGGCATTAGATTCCTAACTGATGGAGAAAGGTCTGGTGGCAAGAAAAGTTGCTTCTGGAGGGTGTCAAGTATTTTCACTCGACGATTCCATTCTTAGGTGGTTGATTTGGCCCTTGTTCCTGTAACTCGAATCCTAGCCCGGTATATCCCATTTTAATTTTACACCATTGTGAACCTTACGCCTTTTTTACTCTCAGATCGAGGTTCTTGGCATTGAAAAATCTTCGTAAACTAAATCACACGTGTATATGTTGACATTTAAGAGATATACAATCAAGAAAATCAAGGGAAATGGTGATATATATGCGGATTATACACCAAAAAACACACTAAACAAATGGCTACAATTTAAGGAATGTGTTTAGTGACGGCATCAGATTCCTAATTGATGGAGAAAGTTCTGGTGGCAAGAAAAGCTGTTTCTAGGAGGTTGTCAAGTGTTTTCGCTTGACGATTCCATTCTTGGGTGGTTGGTTTGGCCCTTGTTCCTGTAACTCGAATCCTAGCCCGGTATATCCCATTTTAATTTAACACCATTGTGAACCTTACGCCTTTTTTACTCTCTGATCGAGGTTCTCGGCATTAAAAAATCTTCGTAAACTAAATCACGTGTGTATATGTTGACATTTAAGAGATATACAATCAAGAAAATCAAGGGCAATGGTGATATATATGCGGATTAGACACCAAAAAAAAAACACACTCAACAAATGGCTACAATTTAAGGAAGGTGTTTAGTGACGGCCTCAGATTCCTAATTGATGGAGAAAGGACTGGTGGCAAGAAAAGCTGCTTCTAGGAGGTTGTCAAGGGTTTTCGCTTGACGATTCCATTCTTGGGTGGTTGGTTTCGCCCTTGTTCCTGTAACTCGAATCCTAGCCCGGTATATCCCATTTTAATTTTACTCCATTGTGAACCTTACGCCTTTTTTACTCTCTGATCGAGGTTCTCAACATTGAAAAATCTTCGTAAACTAAATCACACGTGAATATGTTGACATTTAAGAGATATACAGTCAAGAAAATCAAGGGCAATGGTGATATATATGCGGATTAGACACAAAAAAAAAACACTCAAAAATGGCTACAATTTAAGGAAGGTGTTTAGTGATGGCATCAGTTTCCTAATTGATGGAGAAATGACTGATGGAAAGAAAAACTGCTTCTAGGAGGTTGTCAAGTGTTTTCGCTCGACGATTCCATTCTTGGGTGGTTGGTTAGGCACTTGTTCCTGTAACTCGAATCCTAGCCCGGTATATCCCATTTTAATTTTACACCATTGTGAACCTTATGCCTTTTTTACTCTCTGATCGAGGTTCTCGGCAATCTTCGTAAACTAAATCACACGGGTATATGTTGACATTTAAGAGATATACAGTCATGAAAATCAAGGGCAATGGTGATATATATGCGGATTAGACACCAAAAAAAACACGCTCAACAAATGGCTACAATTTAAGGAATGTGTTTAGTGACGGCATCAGATTTCTAATTGATGGAGAAAGGTCTGGTGGCAAGAAAAGCTGCTTCTAGGAGGATGTCAAGTATTTTTGCTCGACGATTCCATTCTTGGATGGTTGGTTTGGCCCTTGTTCCTGTAAATCGAATGCTAGCCCGGTATATCCCATTTTAATTTTACACCATTGTGAACCTTACGCCTTTTTTACTCTCTGATCGAGGTTCTCGGCATTGAAAAATCTTCGTAAACTAAATCACACGTGTATATGTTGACATTTAAGAGATATACAGTCAAGAAAATCAAGGGCAATGGTGA